>JAODAL010004638.1:0-153610 GCA_025379985.1 Phyllomedusa bahiana
ACCCAAACGCTTCTTATGACGAGATTGAATTCAAGCCAACTTGTTGACTCTGATATTTTGCCTGGACGTCCATCTCTTGGCTTTTGAATGGATGGAAGGACTTCATTTCATATTCTTCCAGCTGTCAGAGGCATCACATCATGGAGTTTGGCAATTTTGTTGCCGAGAGAGGTTATAGATGAGCTGGATGATGCGGTTTCTCTTTTCTTGGGAAATCATCTTCATGGCTGCTCAAACCAGTGACCTTTCGCTTGGGAATCAGCCTAATAACACACTGAGCTATTAAGGAATGTGAGAACAGGTTGGAATTTGTAGTAACAAGAAGAAAAAGATTTTCCCACCACCAAGAGCAAAACAGTAACAACACAGTTACAGGACGAAAATCTGCATAACTAAGCATATCCTAAACAGTTGCAGGTCAAATTTATGTACGAGATAGCCAAAATGATTGTCTACAAAATGATGCTAGTCTCACGTTCCACGCTATAGTGGATGGTAAGATATGGGGCCTGAAAGTCACAAGGTCAAACATTGTTACCCTTTTGCCTGTCGGTGTAAAATATGTTTATTAGATATGACTTTAGAAGACAAAAACTTTAAAAAAAAAATTGTAAATATGCTAAATGCTGCAGTAAGTTGGAAAAACAGTTTTCAACAAAACCGTCCTGAATAACATTTGTGGAGTCTATGAATTTCTTTGAGAAATAGTATCACCTCCATCAGATCCTACTTCATAGATGACCTCAAATATGATCTCATTACTTCCAGGCTAGAGAACAGCCTCTCTACACTAACTTGGGTTGGGGGCAAAGCGGTGACCACATGGGCAACATCTCTAAAAAGTCAGGGTATAAAAGAATTGCCTCATGCACAGTCAGTTTTGATGAACCGTTAAACTCTTCTACTTCTTTGAGAAGAAGTGAAAAATGTTGCTGAAATCTGGTCAATCTGTTTGCTATAGGAGCAGAATCTTTTCCCCTGTGGCAACGCTCTGCCTGCTCCATGTCGTCCAAATACTTTTCAAAATTACACTCCTCATCTGATGAGGCTGAAGATATGGTAGCAGTAGTATTGACAAGGCCCAATTCCGCTTGGCACTGCATTGAACTAACTGTACCAATTTATTATATATTTTAGGAGTCTGAGTCGGTCCATTTTATGACGACTCCAACTCCTGCAAAATGGGCACCGACTCAGTCTCCCAACTCCACAGCCCTAGGGGGTAGAGGTCTTAACCTAGAGGTCCAGTCTCCTAGAGGGGTAGGGGAAAACAATGCATTAACCCTCTAGAGATTGTATTACAGCTATGCCATGTACCCCTCCAAATCATATTACTAGGTATGTAGACCCCCATAGATAGGTTAATAGGCCCTAGGTAGGTAGGCAGTATATAGGCCCCAGGAAGGTAGGCAGTACATAATCCCCAGTTAGGTAAGCAGTACATAATCTACCCTTAGGAGGTAGACAGGTCCTAGGTAGGTAAGCAGTAGTTAAGCCACAGGTCCTAGACAGGTCGTAGTCAGGTAGGTAGACAGATTGGCCCTAGGTAGGCAGTAGTTAGGTCCCAGTTAGGCAGGTAGCCCCCAGGTAGTTAAGTAGGCTGTTGCTAGGCCCCCAGATAGCTAGGTAGGTATGCAGTAGGTGGGCCCCAGATAGCTAGGCTATAGGCGGGGCCCACATAGTTAGGTAGGCTATAGGCGGGGCCCACATAGGTAGGTAGGCTATAGGCGGGGCCCACATAGGTAGGTAGGCTATAGGTCGGGCCCACATAGGTAAGAAAAAAACTCTTGTTCACTCCAGCAACTCTTGTAGCTTCGTTATTTCATTAGAACTTGTAGCTTTATTAAATTCACATTTAAAAATCCATCTTCGGATAATCAGACATTTAGCAGCTCAGCAAGCATTCCACCGACGCGTTTTGGGAGGCGTGTCCCTTATTCATGGTGTGATGTCAGTATGACCTAACTTCCCGTTTATAGTATCCACAGTGCATAGCATGTTGCTCATTAAAAATACATATCAACAATAAAAACCTTTCATATTGGTATAATCATAAACTAATTGCTGATGTTATAGCTAGAACTTAATAGTGAAACATGATGTCATGACACTTGTTCAATCCCAATGGAACTCTAGTGTTTAAACAAAATATCCACCATGCCTCACACGATAAAAGTTTTTTTCGTAAATTGCCTCCTCTCTCTGGTCTATGTACAACTTCAATTACGTTGCAAGTAAAAGTACTAGTATCTCCCGCATGGCATTCATAAAAATGCTGTGAAGCCATAGAAACATTCGTTATGGGAGTTCTTTTTATGTCAGAGAGATGTCTACATATACGGGTTTTTAAATTATAACTGCTACAGCCCACATACTGTAGTTTACAGAGGGAACATGTAATTAAATAAACTACATTTTTTGTATTGCAGTTAGCATATTGTGAAATTTTACATTTTTCCCCTGTAACCATAGAAGAAAACTGTTTGAGCATATTTACATGTTGTACATTTTTGTCGTCCACAACAATAAAACCCCTTAGTTGTTAACCAATTTTGGCGTGGCTTTTCATTTGTTCTAAAAAGACTCGGAGATAATAAATTCCCCAACGTTGGAGCCCGTTTGGAAATGAATCTGATCTTTTTAACGGTTTCTCGTATGTTATCTTGTCGGTACAAAAGTGGAAGATTATTCTTAATAATTTTAACAATTTTATTGTATTGTGAGCTATAAGTTGTACTAACAACTATGTTATTCTTTTTATTGTTATTAGTTTCCTTTGTCTTTTCTTTCTGTTTTAATAATTGTTCCCTTGTTGTTTTAGCCACTTTTTTATAGCCTGATTTAAAGATCTCTCAGTATATCCTCTTTGCTTTAACCTTTCTACCACTTTTTGTTGTTGTTCTTCAAATATTTCATTAGTAGAGGAGTTACGTTTTAAACGGATTAATTCACCATATGGGATATTATTGATTACATGTTTCGGATGTAGTGAGTCTGCTTTTAAAATTGAATTTTTTGCCGTGGTTTTCCTGTATGGAGTCACCGAAATTTGGTTATCCTCCATGCCCGTGAATGTTACATCCAAAAAGGACATTGTATTTTTATCCCATTGTGACGTAAATCTTAGATTATAATGATTATGATTGATAAAATCCAAGAAAGCATTCACCGATGGTAATCCGTTCCCCTCCCACACCAGGAGGAGGTCATCAATGTACCTCCCATAACAACTAATGAAATATTTGAAGAACAACAACAAAAAGTGGTAGAAAGGTTAAAGCAAAGAGGATATACTGAGAGATCTTTAAATCAGGCTATAAAAAAGTGGCTAAAACAACAAGGGAAGAATTATTAAAACAGAAAGAAAAGACAAAGGAAACTAATAACAATAAAAAGAATAACATAGTTTTTAGTACAACTTATAGCTCACAATACAGTAAAATTGTTAAAATTATTAAGAATAATCTTCCACTTTTGTACCGACAAGATAACATACGAGAAACCGGTAAAAATATCAGATTAATTTCCAAACGGGCTCCAACGTTGGGGAATTTATTATCTCCGAGTCTTTTTAGAACAAATGAAAAGCCACGCCAAAATTGGTTAACAACTAAGGGGTTTTATTGTTGTGGACGACAAAAATGTATAACATGTAAATATGCTCATAAGGTTTATACCTTCTTCTCATCCGCATCAGTCACATTCTAGACTAGATTATTTCTTCGGAAATATATTAGCTCTGCGAATGCTGGAATCGGCTTCAGTGGGCTCAATCACGTGGTCCGACCACGCCCCAATAAATCTGACCCTGAAATCAGGGGATTTTAGTTTGAGACGGTGCCACTGGAGACTCAACGAATTTGTGCTTAAGAACCCTCAGATCAGGGAAGAGCTGAGACAACACATTCAGGAATTTTTTGAGCTTAACACGGGTACCGTGGACTCAATGGCCATCTTGTGGGAAGCCCACAAAGCTGTTGTTAGGGGGAAATGCATTGCTCTGGGTTCTCGCCTGAAAAAGGATAGGGAGGCTCAGAGGAATGCTTGCATCTCTCAACTGAAGCAATTAGAATCCAAGCTAGCATCGAATCCCACCAGGGCCACTCTGCGGCAGGTATTGAATCTGCGTGCAAAGTTGAAAACTCTGGCCTTACATGCTACTGAGAAATTGCTGGTATTCTCTTGACATAAATACTATGAAAGGGCTAATAAACCTCACTCCTTGCTCGCACACATGCTTCGAGATGAAGCAGTTAAGTCAGTACCCTACTCTATTAAGAACAATGCTGGAGTCCCATGTTCAGACCCCAAGACTGTAGCAGATCTCTTTCATTCCTTCTTCTCTAAGTTATACAATATCCCAGATCGCCTGCCCTCTGATCCTGGAGAACGGGGAGCCTTGCTGCAGGACTTTCTTTCGTCCTGTAACCTCCCCAAGCTCAGCGCTACTGATGTGGCAACACTAAACCTCCCAATTACGGAGGAGGAGATTGCGGCTATTCTTAAAGGCTTGCCGTCAGGAAAATCTCCAGGACCAGACGGCCTCACCTATCTTTACTATCAGACTTTCCAGTCCCAACTTCTTCCCTATATGGGTAGGGTCTTTAACTCTTTTCTTGCAGGCTCTACTGTCCCCACTACAATGCTCCATTCATTTATCACATTAATTCCTAAACCGGATAAGGACCCCCTGGAGTGCGCCAGCTACAGACCTATAGCTCTTTTAAATGCGGACTTAAAATTTTTTACTAAATTACTGGCAAATAGACTCTCCGTTTTCTTGCCACAGCTTATACATAAGGATCAGGTGGGATTTGTCCCATGTAGGCAGGGGGGGGGGGGGACAATACCAGGCGAGCGATTGACCAGAATGATATAATGAAAAGGAGAGGAGACTCAATGCTCGTGCCCAGCTTAGACGCCGAAAAGGCTTTTGATCGCCTCAATTGGACCTTTATGTTCCATACGTTGGAGGCTTTTGGGATTAGCGGTCCTTTTGTTGGCGCGCTCCAGGGTCTCTACTCCCACCCCACTGCTGCCATCAGGCTCCCGCACGCCACCTCTCAACTAATTACAATACGAAATGGGACCAGACAGGGCTGTCCCCTCTCTCCATTACTTTTTGTGCTTAGTATTGAGCCTCTGGCTGCTGCAACTCGGTTACACGATGATATTAAAGGGGTCCCACTAAAAGGACAGGATTTTAAGGTCTCGTTATACGCAGATGATGTCCTCCTTACATTGACTAATCTCATGGTTTCCCTTCCTAATTTACATGCCCTTCTGACCCGGTTTGGGATTCTGTCAGGATATAAGATTAATACGTCCAAAACAGAAGCCCTGCCAATTAGTATCCCTAGTGATAATCTCTCTCTCCTAAAAGCCAACTTTAATTATAGGTGGCAGACCGAATGTTTGCGGTACCTGGGGGTCAATTTAACGCCGGCTTATGCCTCTCTCTTTAAGAATAATTTTCCTAAATTAATAACTGATGTTAAGAGGCTGTTGGAAAGATGGAATAAATTAGCTCTATCTTTATTTGGACGAATAGCAGCGATTAAGATGACCATTCTCCCTAAATTGATGTATCTATATGAGACCCTTCCTGTTCCTATCCCTATGACAGTTCTTCGTTCTTTGCAATCGGATTTAATTCACTTTATATGGGGAAAAAAGAGACATAGGATATCTCGGAGTGTTCTGTTGGCGAGCAGGGTGGAGGGGGGTCTGGCGGTACCCGACCTCGTCAAATATTATTGGGCGGCTCAATTGCGTGCTATACCATCTTGGTCGGCACTATTTGCATATTCTAGATGGATGGAGGTGGAGAAGTTGTGGCTGGCCCCCATTCACCCTAACTCCTTGCTGTGGGCTACCACCTCCCAGAAATTTAATATCACTCTATTACATTCTATGTCCCTTACTAGGGATATCTGGAAGAGATGTCACAAACAATTTGGGTTATGCTCTGAGGCTTCCTCACTGACCTCGTTTATATTTCACCCTATGTTGTTGGATAGCCGACCAGATGCGAGTCTGAAGCCTTGGTTTGACCGTAAATTATTCGACTTTGAGGACCTGGTGGACCACCGTACATTGAAATTGAAAACGTTTGATGTATTGCGGTCCACTCATGACCTGCCCCTCTCGGCTTTCTATTCCTACTTTCAGATCAGACATTTTGTCTCTTCGACATTAAAATCCACCACAGTGCCTGCTCCCACTGTATTTGAAAAGATATGTCGGGCGGGACACTCCTCTAAGGGCCTGATATCCTCTATATATACACAATAAAATTGTTAAAATTAAGAATAATCTTCCACTTTTGTACCGACAAGATAACATACGAGAAACCGTTAAAAAGATCAGATTCATTTCCAAACGGGCTTCAACGTTGGGGAATTTATTATCTCCGAGTCTTTTTAGAACAAATGAAAAGCCACGCCAAAATTGGTTAACAACTAAGGGGTTTTATTGTTGTGGATGACAAAAATGTACAACATGTAAATATGCTCAATGTACAAAACAGTTTTCTTCTATGGTTACAGGGGAAAAATTTAAAATTTTAACATATGCTAACTGCAATACAAAAAATGTAGTTGATTTAATTACATGTTCCCTCTGTAAACTACACTATGTGGGCTGTAGCAGTAAAAATTTAAAAACCCGTATATGTAGACATCTCTCTGACATAAAAAGAACTCCCATAACGAATGTTTCTATGGCTTCACAGCATTTTTATGAATGCCATGCGGGAAAATACTAGTACTTTTTACTTGCAACGTAATTGAAGTTGTACATAGACCAGAGAGAGAGGCAATTTACGAAAAAAAACTTTTATCGCATGAGGCATGGTAGATATTTTGTTTTAAAAACTAGAGTTCCATTGGGATTGAACAAGTGTCATGACATCAAGTTTCACTATTAAGTTCTAGCTATAACATCAGCAATTAGTTTATGATTATACCCAAAATGAAAGGTTTTTATTGTTGATATGTATTTTTAATGAGCAACATGCTATGCACTGTGGATACTATAAACGGGAAGTTAGGTCATACTGACATCACACCATGAATAAGGGACACGCCTCCCGAAACGCATCGGTGGGATGCTTGCTGAGCTGCTAAATGTCTGATTATCCGAAGATGGATTTTTAAATGTGAATTTAACCCCTTAAGGACCCAGCCTGTTTTGACCTTCCTGACACAGCCCTATTTTTGAAATCTGACATGTGTCAATTTTGTGAGAAAAATTTTTTGACACTTTCCCCTATCCATGTGATTCAGAGATTGTTTTCTCGGACACATTGTGCTTTAATTTTAGTAAGAAATTTGTATCCATACAACCCTTGTTTTTTTGTAAAAAATATAAAATTTCATGAAAATTTGGAAAAATTTGCGATTTTGAAAGTTGCAAAATTTCTGCTGCAAGACAGATAATTATTCACCACAAAAAAAGTTTATAACTAGCATCTACCATATGTCCACTAAGGTTGGAAATCATTTTTTAAATGCTTTTTTTTTTTTTTTACGACATTAGAGGGCTTAGAAATTATTTAGAAAATTTCTCACATTTTCAAGAAAATTTGCAATATACATTTTTTTTAGAAACCACTCCAGTTCTGACGTGGCTTTGAGGGGCCTGCATTTTAAAGATCCCCATAAGTATGCCATCTGAGAAAACTAGACCCCTTACTATTTAAAAACATATTTAGGAAAAGTTTGATAACCCTTCAGATATTTAAAGAAATTAACGCAAAGTGGAGGTGAAATTTAAAAATTTCACTTTTTTTGCAGATTTTAAATATTTATCCATTTTTTCCTGGAATACGGTAAATTTTGACTAGGTAAATTGCAACTTAATACCCAATTCCCAGGTCGTGCGTTTTTAGAGATATCCCATATGGTGGCCCTAGTGCATTATTTGCCTCCCCCATAACCCCCGAATAGGGGGAGCACCTACTTACTCTGGGGTCTCATTTTCAATACGATTTTATTTAGTGCCATTCAGGTTTGGGGACACCCTAAGGTGCTAAAACTTAATAAACACCCTAAATAGACCGCATATTGGAAACTACACCCCCTTAATGAATATATCCAGGGGTGCTTTGAGTATATAGACTCCACAAGGTGATTCACAAATTTTTTTTAGCATAAGGCTGTGAAAATTTAAAATTTTTTTTTTTTCAATAATCTGAAATTTTAGCTTAAAATGTTTCATATTATACAAGGAATCCTGGAAAAAAGAACCCTAAAACTTTGTTAAGCAATTTCTTCCAAGTTCGGCAATACCCTACAGGGTGGGTGTAAACTGCTGTTTGGGGCGATGGCAGGGCGTATAAGGGAGGGAGCGCTATTTGGTTTTTGGGAACGCAGATTTTGGTGGGCCATGTCGCATTTGCAAAGCCCCCAAAGTAGCAGAACAGGCGAAACCTCCAGAAGTCGCCCCAATTTTGGATTCAACCCACCCATCAGGATCTCATCTAGGTGGTTACTGTGCATTTTGGATGCACAGGTGTTCCATAGTTTTTTTTTAGAAATTGGGCAATGAAAATGGGGGAAAAACGCAGTTCGGTCATTGTTTGTTGAGTTTAAATTTTACAGCATTCGCCGTGCAGTGTAAATGATGTGATAACTTTACTATGGGGGTCGGTGCAATTAAATGATATAGATTTTTATATGTTTTTTCTGTTTTATTACTTTTACACAGTAGAAATACGTCTTTTAAAAAAATTGGCGTTTTTATGTTGTCCTATTCTGACAGCCATAACTTTTTTATTTTGCTGTGTGCAGAGCTGTGTATGGGCTTTTTTTTGCGGGATGAGTTTAAGTTTTTATTGGTACCATTATGGGGTGCATATGATGCGCTTTTTTTGGTTTTTTCTGAGATGTTTTGAACAAAATAAGCAATCTTGGTAGTGTTTTTATTTTTATTTTTATAGCGGGCACTGTACAGTAATATGACATGGTAGCTTTACTCAGCAGGTCAATACGATTACACCGATACCCAATTAGTTATTTTTTTTTTGTTTTACTGCTTTTATACAATAAAAACACTTTTATTCAACCAGGAAAATACGTTTTTGCATCGCCATAGTCTGAGAAGGGCCCTAACTTTTAAATTTTTCTGTGCTTGGAGCTGTGGGAGGGACTTGTTTTTTTGCGAGATGAGTTGACGTTTTTATTAGTATCATTTTTGGGGGGGCAAGGCTTTTTGATCGCTTTTAAATCCAAATTTTTTTGGGGGCCGGGTGAAGAAAATACTGCAATCCTAATAGTGTTTTTTATTTTTTTTTTTAACAGGGCTCACCGTTGCAGTATCCGTGATTTAAATTAGCTTTACTCTTTGGGTCGCTACATTATGGCGATACCTATTTATATGTTTTTTTATGTTGAAGCACTTTAAAAAAAAAAAGAAAAAGTGTTTTTGTGTGGTAAAACAATATTTTATGCATCCTATTTCTGAGAGCTATACATTTTTTATTTTTCCGTATACAGAGCTGTATAAGGACTTTTTTTTTGCGGGATGTACTGACGTTTTAATTGGTACAACTTTTGGCGTTTCTAGGAGTTTTTGATCGCTTTTTATTTTCCCTTTTATGTGCTGCGGGATGAACAAAATCTTATTCTGTGATTGTTTTTTTTTTTTTTTTTTTTACGGCGTTCACCGTACGGGTTTTAAATTTAAAATGACAGATTTATAGGGCAGGTCGTTAGCACGCGGCGATACCAAATATGGGTACTTTTTTTATTTTTGATCTTTTTTGGGGCGATTGGCTTTGTAAAGGGGAAAAGGGCGGGGTACGTATTTTATTTTATTTTTCGTTTTGTGTTTTACTTGTTTTTCACTTTTTTTTACTTTTTCCACATTTTTATTTTACTTTTCCCATAGGGGGTTTGAATGAGAGATCTTTAGATCTCTCATTCAATAGGAATCATGCAAGCGTGCTATGACTGGTTCCTATGAAAACTGCAGTCAAAGTTGCGGGACTGCCCACAGGGCACGGCCGGGCATCGTGACGTCACAGACAAACCCGAAAAGGCATTCTCTGCCTCCGTGTTTTCTGTCAGAGGGCAGGAGCTGACGGATCGCCCCGTCCGTGCGCTGCTGCCCAGGCCGACAGAGACGCAGGAGAAGCGATCTCCTCCTGCAAATCTCTTAGTTATTGCGACCCGATGGTCGCGATAATAAGGGGTTAACCGCCCCCCCCCCCCCGGGGCGATCCGGGGGGGGGGCCGCCTGGGGGATTTTTCGCTGACAACCCCGCCCCGATCGCGCGAACTTGTTTTTTGAGTTCGCGCGACCCTCAGGAAAGGGGGGTTTCCCCAAACCCCTCAAATATTCAATTTGGGGGGGTTTTTAATAAAAAATTTAAAATAAAATACAAGAAAAGGGGGGGTAACAAATTTTTTTTTCCCCTTTTCCAAATTCAATCCCCCTTCTAAAAAAAAAACCCATACATCTTTGCTTTCCCCATTATACAAATCCCCAAATTTTCTTTTTAAAAACAAACCCAAATAAAAATTTTTTTAACCCCAAACATAGCAGGGGGATAATGAGGCCCCTTTTAGGTAGGCAAAAGGGTTTAAAAGGCAGGCTTTGGAACCCCTATAGGGGTGGAGGGTTTGTTATAGGGGGCCCTAAGGGGAGGGGTTAAGGAGCCCATAAAGGTAAGCAGGTAGGGTATAAGGGGGGGCCCCTAAAGTAAACAGTGTTTTGGAGGGATAGGGGCCCATATAGGGAGGGGGTATGGTTGAAGTCTAACGGTGGGGGGTCGGGTTTAGGGGGCATGTGGGCCGGGGAAGTTTAAACTTAAGTCCAAGGGCCCGTGCAATATGGGTAGCCCGGGCCCCCTCAAGGACGTGGGCCCGTAAACTGTACTCCTTTCCCTGTTAGTTTTCCCCCCTCATGAAATTTTTATCGCTTTCTATTGCATTTTCTTGGAAAGTGAATCTACAAAAAAAAAATGTTGGCATTTGGTATTATTTTATATTTGTTTTTGCATGGTGTTCACTGCGGAGGGGATGAAGAATGCTATATTTTTAAAAACTGAACCTTTATCGATGTGGTGATAGCAATTATGTTGCTACTTTTCGGCTTTTTAAAACCCCAGCACAAAATACATTTGGATTTTTCCCGGGGGTTTTCCCGTATTTTAAAACCCGGGCGAAAATCCGAAGGTAAAACTGTGCTGCATGGGGAAAAAAATTAAAAAAAAACCCCTTTTTTTTGGCTGTAGTCTATACAGCCGGGGGTTTTAGTTGCCCTTTTTAAAAAATTTCCACCCGGGAATATGACAACTGTTGCTTTTTTCCACCGGGGGTTTGCTTTTTGCCACGGTTTCCCCATTTTTAAATTGAATGGGTTAAACTGAAAAAACCCTAAAAAAAAATTGCGGTTTTTGTGCAAACCAGTGACAAAAAAAACATTTTTTGTTTCATGCAGTGTGTACATGCCTTAGTTCTCCTGGGGTACATGACCACTAGGGGAGATAAAATTGTTTTGTACATTTTTTCCCTTGATGAAAAACTGCTTGGCCCCCCACTTTCATAAAAGCTTAGCCCAAACCCGGGCGGTTCACTGCGGCATCTATGGGGTTTAAAAAGGGTTTAAAAGGATGGAGTTATCCACAGCAAATTGGCACCCCAAGGCAAAAGCGGGCCCTTTACAGTTGTACAGTTACATCCCATATTGTTAAGGATTACTCCTATGTGGTCATGCACATTAATTCTAATTTTATACTCTTTTTTTTTTTTATTCATGTATTCATGTGAGATTTAAGATGTGCATTTGCAATTTAGAAGACCATTACCTTAAACAGAATTAAGTTTTCACATTTTGCATATTTTTTAAAGTTCTACATTTACACTATACCCTCATATTTAATTGCAGTAGAAGAAGACAAAGTGTAAAATTTTAAACTAAACAGGAAATGTACTTCAGTAGTGCCAAGGATAGTTACCAGGACAGCAGTAAATATTGCTTGATGCTGCTGCAGAGACTTCCTTCTGTTGCTTGGGTTATTCAATGTGAGAAAACAGGATCCTGAACATCTAAAACAGCACTCAAACTGCTTACAAAGAAGAGTGCCAATAGACGACAAAATGATGACAGTCACTCAGATTTCAAAAATGCTTAGCCATAAAGGCATTATAGTGTATTATAAAGCAGAGCTCCTGCCTACATTGTCTGTCCTTTGCAAGGCCTCCTCTCCAATCATCCAAACAGCATAAAAAGTATTGTGCCATTTGGATAATAGGAGAGATCAATAAATACTGTCTATTCATACTTATGTGTCCATTGTATTGATCAAGAAAAGGACACAAATATACTCTTGAACAAATTGACTCCAGGAGGAACATAACTTTTCGCCTATGCTCTCCCACCAAACTGTCAATCAGACTCTGGAGTTATTTTAAATATATTGTACTTATGTCAGGGTTACACCTCAATCACTATGTGCTACTTTACTTGACGACTCCTCTCAGGCATGTATGCTGAAGATTTATTTTCTTATATACCTGTATATAATGTCTTTTTTATTCAATATTGAAAAATCAATAAATATTTTCAATTAAAAAAAATAAATAAATAAAAAAATAATATTATATATATATATATAATATATATATAATATGTAAAATATTGTACTTATTTCCTTTCAATTTAGCAACCTATTAAGACCAGGCACCACTTTAAAATTTTAGATGCCCCCTTGCCTTCTCTTCACCTCTACTATCAATTCCAAGAAGTCTCAGCACGGCATCAAAGAACCAACTAAAGCCAGTAACAACTCTACCAGCTGTGAGATCAGGCTCATTACCCTTTTTTGAGGATGTGTCATTTTCCTGTTGTCAATCTTCTTTTAAAAGTGGGCTGAGTCAGTTAAAGGGGGAGGCATCTGCATCCCAACTGTTTCATCTAAATGTATGCGCAGAATGTTGGATAAATTGTAACAGCAACCTACTCCAGCTCATAGTGTAGATTTGTTCTCCAAATTCATTAAAAGCCTACACTGCATCTCACGTCAATGGATTTTGTAGCGCCAGTCTATATGTCTTCTATTACTTTAAGGGGGTATTCCCAGTTCTTTGATTAGCGTTAAAGAAGTAGGCAAAGATAAATGATTATTATCAAATACATTGCTGTTCTGATTTTGCTTCATTTCAGAGTTATCTCCTGCTTGTTTACATAAGTTTCTCTAATAAGTGATTACTTGCTTTCAGTCTCTGACCTTATTTTTCTAGTGAGAAAAACTTTAACCCTTGGAGTTACTGACCGAATAGAAGCTTTGTGCCAGATCACAGATCTCTGTATTCACATTGAAGATAACAGTGGACGACATGTCCCAATACGCAAACGCATTTTTTTTTAGTCTTTTTGTGAAATATTTTTTAAACCCCAATTTCTCAATTTAAATAAATTTAAAAAAAAACGGGCATTTTTTCGTCGGGCACGACACAGTAATGGCTTAAAAATCACATTACTTATAAAAGCAATGTACGAGTGCCCTTCAATAAAACAATCAACTTTGAGGGCATTAAAAACACAGTAATGGTATGTTATGCGTTTTCAAAGGCACATACATACACCCCGGGGTCCAGGGCCACTGAGGTAGCTGCAGAGATCCACACTGGGTGGATAACTGTCCACGGGACAACTATTAGTTGGGGACTCCCTAAAACTGGCCTTTATAGAAGAGGGCAAGAAGAAAGCCATAAAAATTCGTTGCCTTTGAAAAATGTTATGTAGGGGAAACAGCAAGCATGTAGCAGAAGGTGCTCTGGGCAGATGAGACCAAAACTGAACTATGTGTGGAGGAAAACCAACACTGCACATTACCCTTCACATCACCATCCCAACCTGACGCTGGGGGGCCGGGAAAGCGTGGGGGGGGGAGGCTTTGCCCCATTGGGGTCTGGGAAGCTGGAAAGATGGATGGAACGAAATACTGAGTAGTCCTGGAAGAAAACCCGTCAGAGGCTGCAGAAGATTTGACACTGTAACGTAGTTTCCCCTTCCAGCAGGACAGGGCATACAGCCAAAGCAATAATTGACTGATTTACATCAAAGCACATTCATGTGTTAAAATGGCCCAGTCACAGTCCAGACATAAATCCCATTGAGTCTAAACACAAAATGTGGTCAGCACGTCCAAAATGATTTTTTTTAAAATTAGAAAAATGAGTATAGGTGCACGCTTGTGTGGCAGCAAAAAGCAATGCAAACACAATGGAATATCAGTAGCACTGTACAAGCACTAAAGAACAGGGAACATACGAAAACCATTTCTGGTACTTTTGAATACATGAAAATTTGAGGCTCTCAAATCCCATTGAGAATCTATGGCATAACCTGAAAATTGCTGTTCACAAATGTTCTCTAACCAATATAACTGAGCTACAGCTATTTTACAAAGAAGAACAGACAAAAATTCCAGCCTGTAAGGCCATGTTCACACGGCTTATTTCGACACGGATTGGAGCCATACTGCAATCCACAGTTCTCATAGAGAACAGTGGATTCCGTCGCTTCTACCCGCTCGGCGAATCCGCCGGGCGGGGAGAAAGTGACATGCACATTAACTAGGCGCAATACGCGCCGTGGATAATGTAAGTCTATGGGGCCAGCGAGCAGCCCCTTATTCAAACCGTATTGCAGGCAGGATCCGGCCCGCAATTAGGGTGCTTTCACACGGTGCGTTTTTGATGCATTTTTTGGATGCTTTTTTTTGTGCCGTAAGGCACAGCAATTAATGATATCAATTGTTGCAAAAAAAACGAATAAAAAAAAACCGCATCAAAAACGCACCAAGAACGCACCATGTGAAAGCACCCTTACGGCTTGAAAAAGCCATGTGAACACGGCCTAAATGTGCAGAGCTGGTAGAAACACCCCCCAACAGCCCTGCAGCTGTTGCTGCAGCTAAAGGTGGCCCTGGCTGAATACTGAATGACTGCATACATATGCACGCCAAACTTTTCAAGTTTTTAATATGGAAACATTTGGAAAAGCACAAATCATTTTCTTTACACTTCACAAATACTTGCTACTTTGTGTTGATCTATCACATAAAATATCTATAAAATACATTTAAGTTTTGGCGGTAATGTTTAAAAATAAGGAACAGTTCAAGAGGTAGGAATGCTTTTGCAACTCACTGTACATTAATCTAAATAGTCAAACAGTACATAAGTGTCTGAACTCCCAGCCTTTAGATAGCCAGATAATTTGCAGGAATACTAAAACACAGAAAACGTCTGCAGTAAAAAATAAAAACTGCCTCAAACCTTTTCTTCCATTAATCCCTCCCTTTTGATTTATTCTATTTTATCTCATATTATAACTAAGACTGAGAGACATAAAAAGAAACCTTCACTGTGTGTTGCAGAAGATCAACTATGTTCCCCTTCTCCCTCCTCATAATCCTGAGACTGGCTGTGAGCAGGTGCCTTCCTTCTCTGTCCTGTCTGCAGTAAAACAAAAAAATAATAGACCCCCCATTAAGCCTCACTGCCTTGTGGATCACAAGCCAAAGATGTAACCGACTAGAAGGGAAGTAACCTGCATTCTAAACAAGAGGTCTACAAGACTTACAAAAACTAACAGTGAGGGCAACTATATTTTGTTTAGTCTTCTCATTCAATTCTGGGGTTAATGCGCTTTAACCACTTAACTCCCAGGCCTGAAAAGTAATTAATGACTTGAATCTTTTTTTTTAGTTTTTGCCTTCTTGCGTTTCAACAGTTGTAACTTTTTTATTTTTTCAATGACGCAGTTTACATTTAACACTTCACACTTAACACCTTGTTAGATTAATTCTACAGGTTATTACGGTCATGTGGATACCTAATATGTATAGGTTTTTTTTGTGTGTGTAATTTATGTACAGTTATTTTTTATTAAATATTTATTTTATTATTTATTTTTTTATTCTTTTTTTTACACTTATGTGTTTTTTTACTTACTTTTTTTTTTTAATTCCCATGAAGGGAGAACTGTTTTACATTTTTTTTTTTGACACTTAGTAATGTATTAGCATATTCATATATGCTAATACATTCTAATCTGTGTCAGTCTGACACAGGCAGTGATTAGGACAGCACACAGTGTGCCCTGGTCACTGGCTTCATACACAGACAGCCCTGGGGCCACTGTAGGTCCCCAGAGCTGACTGTGCAGCCATTCCCCGGGCTCTGTCGGGTCACCGGGTGTTCCGATCACCCGACAGAGATGGGGAAACCCTTTGATTGCGCTGCTGTAACGCACCGCCGCAATCAAAGGGTTAAAGCACCAGGTTGCGGAGGTTTCCTCCATACCCCGATGCTCGCAGGAGATGCTCTGGGATCGGGGCTGTGTAGTACAGCCCCGATCACAGCGCAGTTGCGGCGCCGCAAACCCCATAGTCTACAGCGACACCAAAAGACGTCGCTGTAGACGAACAACCCGCACCAGCCAACGTCAAAAGACAGTGTGCGGTCGTTAAGGGGTTAAATCTATGTCAATGTAAGGGATTTACAGCTCTACATATCACAGCTCCTTGAACAATATTAAGACCGATATTAATACAGGCAGTCCCTGACCTACATCGTTCTGACACATCTGTCCCCTAGTTAAAAACAGAGACTTATGGGGCATGCTGGCACTTGTAATTCCATGTTCCACAGCAGATAGAAGCTGTGGAACGACAAGTTCCAGCATGCCACAGCAGCACATGTGGTGAAATCTCTTTGACACGGGAACAGAGACAGGAAAAGAGATGTAAAAACCCTTCCCTGTAACATCTAAACCTAAAAAAAAACCTTTTGTGCTTGAGTTACATTTAATAAATTTACCTGTTCTGACTTACATACAAATTCAACTTAAGAACAAACCTAGACTCCCTATCCCGTTAGTAACCCGGGGACTGCCTGTAGTGTTTTCTCACTACAAAAATTAGCTTTCAGCATATAGGGATAGGTAATTAACCCCTTACCGACCTATGACGTATGAGTACGTCATAGCGCTGGTAAGCGGCGATCCCGTTTCACAGCCGCCGGGTGTTAGCGGCTAATTGCCGCTAACAACCGGCGGTTTCAGCGCGGGAGGGCCGCGTCGCCCGCCTGAGCTGTTTAACCCCTTAAATGCTGTGGCAAAGATGGCTGCGGTGTCTAAATGAATTAAAAACGGTGCCAAGCACCGTTCTTCAGCCCGATCGGAACATCAGCGATAAGATCGCTGAGTCCCGACAGGCTATCATGGCAGCAGAGAGCCTTGTGAAGGCTTTGATCATTGCCATGTCCCTGTTTCCCCCTCTTCCGGTCATAGGCAGCAAATGGGGAAACCGCCATCTTTGTATAGTCTAATGCATTGTCTATGCAATGCATTAGATTGTATTAATGATCGCGCCCCGTAGTGGTCAAGCACCATAGGGGGACTCAATGTTAAAGTAAAAAAAAAAGAAATAAAAGTTTTAAACTACAAAAAATATTAAAATTCAAATTTCCTCCGTGCTTTTTTCAAAAAAACAATAAAATAATAAAAAGTGAAACATATTTGGTATCGCCGCGTCCCAAAAAGTCCGATCTATAAAAATATAACATCATTTATCCCGTACGTTTAACACTGTAGAAGAATAACACTTCCAAACGCCAAAATTGCGTTTTTTGGTCATTTTACATCGCATAAAAATTGGAATAAAAGTGATTTAAAAAGTTGCATGCGTTCCAAACTGCTAGCATTAAAAAGTACGCTTCAGATTGCAAAAAATGCACCATCACTGACGTCCGTAGGTGTTAGTATAAAAAAGTTATTGGTCGCACAAAATGGCACCACGGCGCAAATTTAGAAAAAAAGAAAGTGTTGGAATTTTTTTTTACAGTGCCAAAACATAACGGAAACCCTACATGTGTAGTATTGCTGGATGCATATCAAACTGTAGAATACAGATAACACATCATTTTTACCGAAGAATAAACTCCATAAAAAAAAAAAAACTCCCGCAAACATGACGCAAGTACGTTTTTTTTCACATTTTGCCCCACTTAGAATTCCCAGAGTTCCCCAGTATATTCTGTAGTAATATGAATATCACCATTGGAAAGTACATCTTGTCCCTCAAAATAAAAGCCCTCATGTGTCTATGTAGGTAGAAAAATAATAAAGTTATGGCTTTCAGAAGGTGAGGAGGAAAACATTTTAGAGCCATATTATTATGACCGTCCGTCAGGAAAGGGTTATAGACTTTTTCTAAATACATTGGTCTTGATTTTACTTTACTCAGGAGATAAGAGATTTTATCTGCTCTGATTGCACACGGGTTTCTATGGTTACCTGACCATAACTCTGCTATCTGATTAGAGAAGAGGGTGACATCACCATGGTCAGGAGAGCTCACTTCTGAAGAGACTAATAGTCTCTAAGGATATGTTCACACGGCGTGTTGGATCCGTTTTTAAATCCGTTCTTAGATGTATTCGGATCCATGTTTCGGACCCTAAACGGACCCAAACACGCATATACCAACGTGCATTTTGATTAACATTGCTTTCAATGTAAAACATTCAGACGAGTGTTCGCCGTGTTTACATGCGTCTGTGTGATGCATCTTTTGGATCCGTTCAAGAATTGACACGTCAATTCTTGATCCGTTTGACGCAGCAGGCACCCTATTTAAAACTATGAGTGTGTTCCTGCTGCAGCAAATACACATCCAAACACACACCTGCATGTTGGATGCAAATTACGCAGTGTTTTTGAATACATTTTTCGGATTCAACACACCCTGTGAACATAGCCTAACCGGATTAGCTTTTGTTTACAGATAAGCAATTGTTTTCACCCCTCCAAACACCTGTAGCTTTGTTTACTGAAAATTAGCTCTCCTGCACTGCTCTCATCTAGTTACAGAGAAGCTGACTGTGCTTATTACTGCTATAGATCCACCCACAGTCTGACAAGACCAGAGTGAAAGAAAAGCTGGCTGTGACTGTTAAACTGCATGATGAGAAAATCCCTTTATGAAATTAACCAACACAGAATGTACTTCCAGACATTATGCAAGGAAGAGGCCTCACAGCCATAGATATGCAAGTACCTGCATACACATGTGCTGGATAGACTTCATATAAAGGTATGGGAATAAAGAAGCCGTATAGTACAGGTTGCCAAATTCACCCTTCTGTACACATAAGCAATGAAGATATACTATAGACTGAAATAATACCTTCAAAACAATACCATCCAAAACTACCATGCAATATGTAAATACTAGTCATTTCAGGTCATGCAGGCACTACACACAAGCTAACTCATTACATACATTCACAAGCACACGACATAGACACACACTATAAAAAACATGTTGTCATAGATCTAGAAGAAATAGAGTAGTGTAGGTAGTGGACTTTCTTGCACTGTTTATTATGTAGTTGCAGAAATGTTTATTAAAAAGGTCACCTCTGCCAATGCATGAGGAGGTATAGGAGTTGTTTTTTCCAGTTCACAGCATTTGTATAGAATATGTATATTAGCAATTTAGTGAGTATTACAAAGAACTTCCGAATAAGCTGACTCGCCATAGAAAATAAAATCATCATCTTCTACAAATAAACCGATTTATAAATATACTTGAGGGCAACTAGGTCCTATATTAATGGCTGCTTAAGTCATTTTTCTAATTATGTTTCACTTTATCCTCTTGTATTTCCTAAACTAATGAGAGTAAAGGGATATTGGAATTCTATAATGCATGTAATTTAATTAGCATATTTGATCTATTAGGAGGCATTACACAACATCCGGGAGGTTCAGAATGTTTACCAATGCAAATATTTAGGTGTTTCAACATAAACCTGGAAAAACACCCAGTGTTTGCTATTCCGTAACCAGCCAAGTTAAACAACTACGTTCTGTGTCAGATCAAGAATGGTAAGACAATACACAGACTATCCCTTCAAACATAACTGAATCCTGATGAATTTCTAAAGTTTCCGAATGCATTTGCTTTTCAAACCACAAATCAAGTTCCATAATTTCCATTTTCCATATTATGACCCATATAACTAGATGTGAGGAAACAGTCAAAGGTGTGGGTTAAGATTTGACCTGTATAATGAAGACGGTACTATGACTGTGTCATTGGTAGCTACATAGTTAAAAGGGTTTTCTCACTGTGTTGTTTCACAGAGACCCCACCAGCTTCAGATTCACACTTCTTGTGTAGGCTGTGGGTGGTTCTACAGCAGTGTTTTTGGCATATCAGCTCTGCTATTCCTAGCTGACCATTGTATTGAAGATTATGGTTTTAATGGGACATTTTAAGACGCAGAGGGAGAGAAAGGAATGGGAATTTAAATTAATGCAAAAAATTTCAAACTCTGCAAAAAGGGCTAAATATTCATGCCAGCTTTATGTCAAGCTATGTGTGAGCTGTGAGGACCACAAATCACACCTGATGGCTACAGATAAGACACAGAATTACTGACCCCTCCGTCTCCTCACACGTTTCCAGATAGTTGATTTCTTGATCTGTTGTAAATGACTTGTATGCTTATATTGCATTTTGTTATTTTTAAGAATTCTAAGATCCTTTGAAGGTCCATGTCTGTTGTGTATAAAAAGTCTGTCAATTTTCAGTTCTTGTACAACACCATGTCTGAAGAAGAGAGCTAGTACTCTCGAAAGCTCACCATCAAATATACTCAGTTAGCCTGAAAAAGGTATCGCCTGATTTCTTCACTCTTCTACTACTTTCTATGGCTAACACGGTACAACATTATACTACTAGCTGAGTCTGATACAGTGACGGAGTGCTGGAGGTTTGTAAACTGTATTGTACAAGGCTTTAGAGCTTTAAAGGGTTAAAGCTTGACAGTAAGTAATGTTAACAAGCTCCAGTATTTCAAAATATGTTACAAAGCAGGGAGTAAGTCATCATCCTGACCACCGCTTTAGCCTGTGGGAGCAAAGAGAGGTGGCCAATAACTAGGGAAACGTGTCTGCAAAGGTAGGAGATAAGATCTGCCCCTGACTCTGAAGAGAAGCAGAATTTAGAACAGCAATGTATTTGGTAGTAGTCTTTACTTACCTCTGCCTACAGGTTTAAAGCTAATCAATGAAACGATAACACCCCTTTCGTTTCTCAGGTAAGCCTGATAAAGTTTAGCCATAGAGGTCATGATTAATTATGGTAGGTTTGCATGTACTGCATCATTATTTATATCAGTGATCGGAGTTTAAATATTGTCACTTTTAGAAACCAGTGTGACTTTTAACCCTCTAACATGGCAATCCCCAGGATATGTCACGGTACCTGAGAGACCAGTGCCAGCAGCCCAGCTAATACAGCTAACCAGGATTCTCACAAAGCTTGTGTTGGAGAGGACTCTAATCCGAGCAGCTTAACTTCTTAGATTTTGTGGTCAATAGTAACCACTGCATCTAAGCGGTCAACCATAAGGAAGAGACTCCCTCCATCAAATCACTGCCCTCATGACAGTTGGGGGTCAGAAAAAGGTTCCCTGGTCTGCCATCATAGTACAGGACTTAATAGGATGCTCCTCAGCATAACACAGCAGTCTTGTATTAATGTATTATGACTGCAAAGAGGTTAAAAGGTTTAATAAAATATTTTTTCAAAAATAAACAATCCCCCTCAAAAAAAATAAAACTTGCCTTTTTCCTTTCACACACTGCTTTATCATGTAAAAAAAATAAAAAGATAAAAATAAATACACATTAGTTTCACTGATTTTAAAACAATCCATGCAGCTTGTGAACCCTTAGGGATGTTACACAGCCTTTAAAATGGGTGTCTGAAGTATGCACTGGCCAGCACGTACTTGTAAAACGCTCTGTGCCAGATCCCACAGACATTCACTTTCCCCCGTGCATCATGGAAAACGGCAGGTAATCATAGCACTAAATGAGAGCTACGAATTACTGTATTTGCAGTCCGTACTTCAGCCGTATTACAGCGCAATTATAGCCCGAATAAGGGACCCTAAATGTGTTGTGTGAACATACCCTTAGAAGAGAAAATAGTGGTTAAAAAGTCATATGTAGCCCAATATTGGATCATTAGTCACAAAAATTGTTTATTGCCACGAAAATCAGCAGGGACTGATCATATGGCAATATCCCCCTCTTTTCTATACTCCCCCCGATTTCTGGACATAGTCATATTTTTTGTACGAATTATTTTAAATTTTTCCCCCTCTTTCAAAAATGATTTGACATTAGAATGGGGGCTGTGGAGTCGGTAAGCCAAAGCTCCGACTCCTCAATTTCCCTAACTCTTGACTCCTGACTCCGATCCCTCATACAGGGGGAAAGTTTAATGATAATTTTATGTAGTAAAATGGTAACATCAGGTTTTTTATCCCTTTGATAAAAAATTTCAAGCTTTTGGTAGAACATACACTGAAAAGAAAAAGGGGGTAACTTGTTTTGTCTTGGTTTCAGGCCCCATATTTACCTTTACTACAGCTTTGTAATAGATCCCTCATTTTATAGATAATCATCTTCACTATCTTGCAAGTATTTAGTATCTGCTAACCGTATATCATCAGACTTCCTCTACCGAACTTGACAGTTTCTTCAATTTCTCGATCCATTAGCTCCGTTTTCCCTGGATTCTTCCAAAAACCCTTTGCCCCCATCAGGCCCGTCTATGCTTTCATTTTTTCGCTCTAAATCACCCGATTTCAAACTTTCCCTTTTTTACTTTTTGGCAAACTGAGCCAACACTTTTTTAATGAGATCAAATGAGGCTTTTTTACCTTTTTTCGGGCCATCTTCCAGCCCCGTGTAATGATGTTGCCGGTGCTTGCCTGGTGTGTGTGATCTCACTCTTAGAAGCATTTGGCGCCTCCAGCCGTGTTTGTTGTGTCAGAATGATAGACTTGTGATGAGCGACTTGTTGACTTGACATTTTACCTGGACGTCCCTCTGGGCTTTGGAAAGGATGGACTTCGTTTAATTTTCTTCGAGCTGTGTGGCCCCCTTTTGCAGTTTTGGGGAATTTTCTTCACCAAGAGATGCTATCGGTGAGCTGGATGATGCCGTTTCTCTTTTCTTGGGAAATAATCTTCATGGCTGCTTGAACTAGTGACCTTTCGCTTGAGAAACAACCTAATAACATACAATCTGTTCTCACATTCCCTAATAACTTAGTAATTTGTAGTACGCAAGAAGAAAAAGGTTGTCCCACCACCAGGAGCAAAACAGTGACAATGCAGATACATGACAAGAATCTGCGTAACTAAGTATATGCTAAATCGTTGCAGGTCAAAGGTATGTATGAAATAGCCAAGATAATTGTCTATAATATGGCGGGAGTCTCACATTCAAGTTGTTTGGTGGTGAAATTTGGACCTGAAACTAAAGTTCAAAAAATTGTTACCCCTTTTTTTGTCAGTGTAAATATATTTATTGGATACAACTTTAGTACACCAAAATCTTAAAAGAATTGTAAATATGTAAAACGCTGCAGAAACAGGGAAAAAACGCTTTTAAAAAAAAAAGTACTGAAAAACATTTGTGAGTGATATGAATTTTTTGAGAAATGTTATCGTCAATAGTCCTTTGTAAATGACCTCACATCTGATTATTATTTAGAGAATGGTGGGGAAAAAAGGGGGTTTTACTACATGGGCAATCTTAACAATTTCGGGGACTATGAATTGCCTCCGCTGTCGTTTTGATAAACGTTTTTAAATCTTTATTTTTTTGAGACAAAGTGAAAAAATTTGCTGAAATCTGGTCAATCTGTTTGCTATGGGAGCAGAACCTTTTCCCCTGCAGCAATGCTTTGCCTGCACCATGTCATCCAAATACTTTTCAAAATTACACTCATCTGATGAGGCTGAAGATATGGGAGCACTGGCAAGAGCCAATTTCTCTTGCTCTTGGCACTGCATTGAACTAACTATACCAATTTATTACATAGTTTGGGAGTCGGTCCATTTTATAACTACTCTGACTTTACCTAATTGGTTTCTTGACATTTGTTTTCCTGACCTCCAATTGAAAATTGTTTAAGAGGTACACAGAAACATGCTGGGAAAATAAGAGTTGTTACTAAAAAAAAAATCTTTAAAAATGTGTTTCACATAAAAAAAAGGAGTTAAATAATAGGTAATTTTCTGATGACACATTACCTCTAAGTATACATAGAAGCTCATTTAAGTTACAAAAGCATCCCTAGGGACTTCCTCATGAATTTGGATGAGAACGCCAAGGGTATTAGTTATGAAGGAAAAGGGTGGTTACTTTAACCTCTTACCACTGCAGCCAGTTTTGACATGATAGAGCCCTATTTTTATAATCTGACATGTGTCACTTTATGTGGGAATAACTTTTTCGTAATTTTAAGTAACCATGTGATTCAGATATTGTTTTCTTGTGACACATTGTGTTTTAAGTTAAGAAATTTTGGTCCATACAATCCTTATTCATCTGTGAAAAATATCAAAATATTCTGAAAATTATGAAAACTTCAAAGTTAAAAAATGTCTGCGTGTAAGACAGTTATTCCACACAAAATAGTTTATAACCAGCATCTGCCATTTCTCTACTGTTGGTTGGCATCATTTTTTACATTAGAAGGCTTAAGTAATTCTTCAAATTTTCAAGAAAATTTGCAACATTGATTTTTTTAGGGCTTAAAGGGTGCATCCCCACGGCAATCGACAAATACCGGTCGGTGTACCCGACCGGTATTTGTCTGGTGTGTGTCGTGCACATGGCCATGGGGGGGGACGGGACGGCTTTTCTCCGCTCACCGTTTCACACCGACATGCACACCGGACGGAAGAATGTGCATTAACAATGGTGCTCGGCCAGCCCGCAGGTGGAAAAACCGCCCGGCGAAAAACCCGTGCAGTGGGAACTGCTGCACGGGTTTTCCATAGGAGCCCGTTTTGCTCATTTTCAGCCGGTTTTTCAGGCAGTCTTCGAAACCGCAAACCGCCTGAAAAACCGGCCTAAGACCCGTGCCATCGGGACATGCCCTAAGAGGTCTGAATGTTAGATACCCAAATAAATGACTTTAATCTAAGAAATTATACCCCTTAAAGTATTCAAAACAGCAGTTAGAAAGTTTATTAACGCATCACGTTTTTCACATAAATGAAAGCAAAGTGGAGGTGAAATTTCACTTTTTTTTGCAGATTTTCAATTTTTATCCACATTCACTGGTACATGTGACCAGGGAAATGCAACTCAACATCAATTCCCCCAATTCTGCCATTTTTAGAGATAGTGCGCTATTTGGCTCAACCACAAGCCTCAGAATAGGAGGAGCACCTGCTGGACTTTGGGGTCTCATTTTCATTACAATTATTTTTAGGCGCCATTTCAGGTTTGCGGACACCCTAAAGGCACTAAAACTTAACACCCACCGCTAAAAAGACCCTACATTGGAACTTGCACCCCTTAAGGAATAAATCCAGCAGTGTAGTGAGCATATCGACCACACAGGTGTTTCACAAATTTTTTAACGTTAGGCTGTGAAAATGATACATTTTTTCAACAATCTGCAATTTTAGTTAAAAATGTTTCATTTTAAAAGGAATCCTGGAAAAACAGCACCCCAAAATTTGTTACGCAAATTCTTCCAAGTTCAGCAATACTCTACATGTGGGTGTAAACTGCTGTTTGGGCAAATGGCAGGACATACAAGGGAGGGAGCGCTATTTGTCTTTTGGAATACAGTTGCTGATGGGTGACATGTTGCATTAACAAAGCCCCCAAACTACCAGAGCAGGTGAAAAGTCACCCCATTTTGGATTCAACACCCCTCCTGGAACTGTTCAAGGGGTGTATTTTGGGGCACACATGTGTTCCGCATTTTTTAAAATTTTTATAGCGTTCACTATCCGGTATAAATGACATGATAATTACTATGCGGGTCAGTACAATTATATATATTTTATAGAATACTTTTTGTAGAAAGAAATTTCACGGCACTTCACCCAAATAGTGTAGTAAAAAGACCTTACTTTATTCGGCAACTTGTCTCCATTGTTTAAGGCATATGGGATACACGAGACGCACCACCGCTACGTGTGTATGTTTATAGTGCTGAACCGTATGAAGATTGGAAATATCATATATTTATCCAAATTGGTGTCGCAGAATCAGAGTGGTGCCGAAGCGTTTGTTTCTACATTGCCGGAGTTATATATATTTTAGTTTATGTTTTATTACTTGTACACAATAGAAATGAGTTTAATTTTTCTGTATATGGAGGTGATTAACGGCTTGTTTTTTGCCGGATGAGTTGATTTTTTATTGGTACCATTATGGGGTTCATATGATGCTGTTATTGCTTTTTAACAAGATTTCTTTGAAGTATTTTGAACAAAATATAGCAATCCTGGTAGTGTTTCTTTTTTTACATTGGTCACCATGCGGTATAAATGGCATGCTAGTTTTACTCAGCAGGCTGATACTTTACAGTGATACCCAATTTTTTATTCTCATTTAGGTTGCATTGCTTTTAAACAATAAAAACACTTTTATTCAAAAAGGAAAACATGTTTTTGCTTTGCCATAATCTGAGAGCCATACATTTTTTTATTTTTCTGTGTACGGAGCTGTGTAGCGGCATGTCTTTTGCGGATTTATATTCGTTTTTATTAGTATCATTTTTTTTGGGGGGGGCAAAGCTTTTTGATCGCTTTTAAATCCGTTTCTTGGAAGTCAGTGTAAAGAAAATAATGCAATCCTAGTAGTGTTTTTATTTTTAACTGCTCACTGTGCATTATATCTGACAAGTTAGTCTTATTCTGTTGGTCGAAACAATTATGGCGGTATCCAATTTATATAGTTTTTTTTTATGCTGAAGCGATTTAAAAAAAAAAAAAAAAAAAAGGTTTTATTGTGTAAAACAATATTTATGCTTCGTTATCTTCTGATAGCCATAACTTTTTTTATTTTTTTTGTATACAGAGCTGTGTGAGGGTTTTTTTTTTTTGCGTAATGAACTGGCATATATATGAGTTTTTTAATGCTTTTCATTCCATTTTATGTGCTGCTGGATGAATGAAAATCAGTTCTGTGACTTTATTTTAAAATGATTTTACGGTGTTCATCGCGTGGGTTAAATAACGTGACAGATTTATAGTGCAGATGGTTACGCATGTGGCGATACAAAATATACGTACTTTATTTATGATCTTTTTTAGGACGACTGCCGCCTGTAAAGGGGAAAAAGTGCAGTGTATATTTTTATTTTATTTTTTGTTTTACTTTTTTTTTTTTTTTTGTACTTTTTTCAGATCACTATTAAAATGGATACAAGTACATAGCAGTTCTGGTATCCATAGTAACTGTCAATCACTATGCCCGGCCATGCCCACAAAGTGACGTCTCGGGCAGCCCAGAAGTCTTTGTTAGGATGTTACATTGCAGCAATGCTGAAGGAGACAGAGTTAACTGCTCGTGGCCTTAGTGAGCTCTGGCCACGGGCAACACCGCACGGGGCTAGCTGTAATATAAAGCTGGTCCCATGCTGTATCCTGGATATCGTGCGGGTTTTCAAACGGGGCCCGTATGATGTCCAGGATGTACCTGTATGTCCAATGTCAGGAAGGGGTTAAAAAATCTACTGCATAATATATAGTACAACATGGATTAAAAAGGGTTGTACAGAATTAAAAAACATGGATATTTTATTAAAAAATACAAACTAGTAATATGGTGCTACAAAAGAGAAACAAACCATGACAGGTATAATTTTGTTGGAAGAAAATAGCCATAAATCCTAGGCAACCAATCTAACTTTACTATTATTCTAAAATGTGTAAAAAAAAGAAATAAAAAGAAACCAACCTCTTTGTGCAGATATGCCCACTCGTTTGACCGTTATTGTACGTAATATCCGTTTGAAAGAACACAAAATACTACATGATACACTATCACCTAAGAAAGAGATTGAGTTAAAAGCTTTGAATTAATTCGCATTGAATTTTTTATTGGTCATTTGTTTCCTAAATGGTAAACTGAGTAACTTTCTGAATATCGTTTTTCTTTAACTTTCCTACCGTTTTATTGTTTTAGAGCCTTTGTAATTCTTTCACATAAGTGGCTGTTCTGCTGCTTCTGACACGGATGGATCAGTACACCATGTTGGCTTTCTCTACTCTTCCCATCTCTTTTATCAGTATGAAATATAGCAGCAGAGTTTGAGAAGAGGCTGTACACGGCAGATGGGCATGTGGATAGAGAGCAAAGTATTCAATAGGGTATGTAGTATGTACTGTATTCACTGTGTGTATGGTATCTCACAGAAGCGAGTACAACCCTCACATTTTTGTAAATATTGTATTATATCTTTTCATCAGACAACACTGAAGATATGATACTTTGTTTTACAAGCTGTACACTAAGTACTTTACATTGTACAAATTGTAAGCGTTCACTCATGTTCGGCCGCCATCTTGGCCAGGCCTGGGGGACACTCTCGCTCTGGGATCGCCGCTTTGGTAAACGGAACAGCAAGTCGACATGGGATTATCTTGAAGTCTGGCGTCCGCCAGCTTTATTCTTCAACACAGCAAAACATATACAGCAAACAAAATAAATCCTAGGCCGTCTAGCCACTAACTAAACGTACAGAGAGTCCCTCTCTAGCAGTGGTCAGGGTCTACTACCCAGCCCCACAAACATGTACTCACACTGTACAATATAGTCCTTGGGTCTGGCTTCTCTCAAGCCTAGGGGGAAAACACCCAGGATACTCTCCTAGGTACTGTGAGCCACACTCCCCCTTGGTACACTGAAGACCAGACTATTTAACAGGCCTCTGAGTTGGACCAGCAGCTGAGCAACTCTCTTAATCACCACCAGAATAATTAACTCCTGGTTACCCTTTCCAAACTGCTGGCCTTCCTCACTGACAGCCAGCAACTTGGTAACCCATAGCTTGGAACTCAGCTGCTGCAGAACATCTAGTGGCGGAGAAATGCGATCTTCTAAGGTCGCATCGCCACAAAATGTAAATTTGGTGTGCCCTGAAAATAACGCAACACACAGCCATCAATGTCTAAATTGCTGGAAACAAAAGGGAGTACATCTCTTAAAGGGTTATTCAAACGGCATTTTTGGATCCAAAAATCATATCAAAACGCAGCAGCGATTGGATCCTAAACGGATCCAACACATATCCAACACACAGCTGCGTGTTTGGATGTGTGTTAGATGCAGCAGGATCGCACCCTATAGTTTTAAATAGGGCTCCTGCTGCGTCTTTCAGAACAAGAATTGACATGTCAATTCTTCAAACAGATCCGAAAGACGCAATAAGACACGCGTCGGTGATCACACGTGTGAACGCCAATGTATGTTTTAAAGTAAAAGCAATGTAAATCACATTGCTCATTGTTAGATACCTGTTTTGCTCTGTTTTGGGTCTGACAGACGGATCCAAACACGTATCTAAAAGCATATGTTCACACGGACTCAGCACGCCGTGTGAACACACCCTAAGTGAAAATGGACAAATTGTGCCAAAGTGTCAACATTTTGTGTGGCCACCATTATTTTCCAGCACTGCCGTAACTCTCTTGTGCGAGGAGTTCACCAAAGCTTTACAGGTTGCAGCCACTGGAATCCTCTTCCACTTAACAGAGCTGGTGGATTTTAGAGATTTTGCACTCCTCCACCTTCCATCTGAGGATGCTCCACAGATGCTCAATAGGGTTTAGGTCTGGAGACCTGCTTGGCCAGTCTCGCACCTTTACCCTCATTTTCTTCAGCAAGACGGTGGGAGTCTTGGAGATGTGTTTGGGGCCGTTATGTTGGAATACTGCCCTGTAGTTCACAGTACATGTTGGCATTCATAGTTCCCTCAATGAACTGTAGCTCCCCACAGCCAGCAGCACTCATGCAGCAAAAACCATGACAAGTCCACTCCCATCCTTGATTGTAGGCAAGACACGCTTGTTTTTGTACTCCTGACCTGGTTGCTGCCACACATGCTTGATACCATCTGAATCAAATAAGTTTATCATGGTCTCATTAGACCACAGGACATGGTTCTAGCAATCCAGCAAACTATTTACAGTTTTCTTGTGCATCACCCTTTAGAATTGACTTGTAACGAGTCATGCGGACCAATTTGATGTAATGTGCGGAGTATGGTCTGGGCAATGGCAGTCTGACCCCTCACCACTTTAGCCTCTGCAGCAAATGCTGGCTGCACTCATACATCTATTTAAAAAAAATCTCTGGATATGATGCAAAGCATGTGCACTCAACTTCCTTAGTCGACCATGGTGAGGACTGTTCTGAGTGGAACCTGTCTTGTTTAAACGCTGTATGGTTCTGGCCACTGTGCTGCAGCTTACTTTAAGGGTGTCGGCAATTTTAGAGCCATAACACCAAATTTAACACACCTGCTTCCCATTTATACTTGAACCCTTGTAACACTAAATGAGTCCTATGACATGTTGTAGGGAAAATGGCTAATTTGTGCACAATTTATCCACTTTCACATAGGGGTGTACTTACTTTTGATACCAGCTGTTTGGACATTGATGGCTGTGTGTTAAGTTATTTTAAGGGTACACCAAATTTACACTGTTATACAAGCTGTACACTGATTACGTTATGCTGCATCAAAGTGCCATATCTTCAGTGCTGTCCCATGAAAAGATTTTATATATATTTACAAAAATGTGAAGGCTGTACTCACTTTTGTGAGATACTGTATATTATGCCATTCAAAAAGTGTCTAATTTAACTTTCCATCATAATCTGCCACTCAGTACCTTTATGGTGTACGACACTAGGTCTTTACACTTCCTATGAAGGATCTGATGCTGAGCTATTCCAGAACCAGTGTTGCTGCCTGGAACAGAAACGATAAGCTGCAATATATATATTTGGTGTGGTCGCTGCTCTGAATTAACTACGTAAGCTATACTAGGGTTACAAATGGGGTCTGAATTTGAATTTAGACTCAAGCATCTAGGGACCAATTTTATTTTTTTGGAGGGGGTTTCTATATTTATTTATTTATGGTCCAAAGCTTTGTTAATAATTTTGGATGCTGCTGTTCACCTATTCGATTATTCTGTTGCCCATCTTTAACCCCTTAACGACCATGGACGTATGCATACGTCCAGGTGGTTTGGGGGTTAATGCACCTGGATGTATGCATACGTCCTAGTGATCGTGCGGGCGAGCCGCGCACGATCGCGACATGGGACCAGCGGGTGATTAATGCTTCATTATCGCAACCATGACAGGTTGCGGTAATGAAGCAGCAAGCAGGAGGAGTGAGCAGCAGGAGCAGCGATCTACTTCAGAATCTGATGATTGCTGATAGAAATCCCCTATGGGGAAAAGTAAATAAAGTGTAAAAAAGTAAAAAAAAATGTTAAAAAAAGTGAAAAAAAGTCAAACACAAAAAAATTAAATAAAAACCCGTACATCGCCCTTTTCCCCTTTATAAACGGCAATCGCCCCAAAAAAGATCAAAAATAAATAAAGTACCCATATTTGGTATCGCCGCGTGCGTAACAACCTGCCCTATAAATCTGTCTTGTTAATTAACCCGTACGGTGAACGCCGTAAAAAAAAATAAAAAACAATCAGAGTTAAGATTTTTGTTCATCCCGCAGCACATAAAATGGAATAAAAAGCGATCAAAAAACTCATATAAACGCCAAAGTTGTAACAATTAAAACGTCTGTTCATCCCGCAAAAAAAAGTCCTTACACAGCTCTGCATACGGAAAAATAAAAAAGTTATGGCTCTCAGAAAATAGCGATGCATATTCTCTCACACTAAAAACACTTTTTTAAAAGTGTTTCAACATAAAAAAACTATATAAACAGGATATCGCCATAATCATATCGACCCAAAAAGTAAAGCTAACTTATCACAGATACTGCACGGTGAGCGCTGTTAAAAATAAAAAAACACTACTAGAATTGCAGTATTTTTTTCACGCTGCCTTCCAAAAAATGGATTTAAAAGTGATCAAAAAGCCTTGTCCCCCCAAAAACGATACTAATAAAATCAACTGATCCAACAAAAAACATGCCTCTACACAGCTCAGTAAACAGAAAAAATAAAAAAAGTTATGGCTCTCAGACTATGGAGATGTAAAAATGTGTTTTCCTGGTTGAATAAAAGAGTTTTTATTGTATAAAAGCAGTAAAACATAAAAAAAGTATATACAAATTGGGTATTGCTGTAATCGTATTGACCTGCTGAGTAAAGCTAGCATGTCATGTATACCGTACAGTGACCGCTATAAAAAATTAAAAACACTACCAAGATTGCTGTATTTTGTTCAAAACATCTCACAAAAAGCTTAATAAAAAGTGAACATAGCGTCATATGCACCCCATAATGGTACCAAAAACATCAACTCATCTTGCAAAAAACAAGCTCATACACAGCTCTGCACACAGCAAAATAAAAAAGTTATGGCTGTCAGAATAGGACAACATAAACACAATTTTTATAGACCTATTTCTATTGTGTAAAAGTAATAAAACAAAAAAACATATAAAATCTATATCATTGTAATTATAGCGACCCGCATAGTAAAGTTATCCTGTCATTTACACTGCACAGTGAATGCTGTAAAATTGAAATCCAAAAAACAATTACCGAACTGTGTTTTTACCCCCATTTTCATGACCCAATGCTAAAAAAAACCCAAAAACTATGGAAGACCTGTGCACCCAAAAGGCACCGTACACCCCTAGATGAGTTCCCTGAGGGGTGTTGCATCCAAAATGGAAGGTTTTACATGTTCTGGTACTTTGGGGGCTTTGCAAATGCGACATGGCCCCACCAAAATCTGCGTTCCAAAAGCCACATAGCGCTCCCTCCCTTTTACGCCCTGCCATGCGTCCAAACAACAGTTTACTCCCACATGTAAGGTATTGCCGAACTTGGAAGAAATTGCTTGACAAAGTTTTGGGGTTCTTTTTATCAGGATTCCTTGTAAATATGAAACATTTTAAGCTAAAATAGCAGATTATTGGAAAAAAAAATTTTTTTTTTATTTTCACAGCCTAATGCTAAAAAAAAATTGTGAATCACCTGTGGGGTCTATATACTCACTGCACCCTTGGATATATTCCTTAAGGGGTGTCGTTTCCAATATTCGGTCTTTTTAGGGGACTTTACTAAGTTTTAGCACCTTAGAGTGTCCTCAAACCTGAAATGGTGGCTAAATAAAATCGTATTGAGAATGAGACCCCAGAGTCCAGTAGGGGATCCTCCTATTCTGGGGATTATGGTTAAGCCAAATAATGCACGAGGGCCACATATGGGATATCTCTAAAAACGGCAGACCTGGGGGACTTGATATTATAGTGCATTTACCTAGTCACATTTACCGTATTCCAGTGAATAATGGCTAAATATTGAAAATCTGCAAAAATAGTGAAATTTTGAAATTTCACCTCCACTTTGCTTTAATTTCTGTGAAATACCTAAAGGATTATCAAACTTCCTAACCAGTGTTGTAAATACTTTAAGGGGTCTAGTTTCTTAGATGGCATCATTTATGGGGGTATTTAACATGCAGGCTCCTCAAAGCCACATCAGAAATTTGATTGGTCCCTAAAAAGTGTATATTGCAAATTTTCTTGAAAATGTGTGAAATTACTACTAAGTTTCTAAGCCCTCTAATGTCGTTAAAACACACAAAAAAAACATTTAAAAAATGATGCCAACCTATAGTGGACATATAGCAGATGCTAGTTATAAACTATTTTATGGTGAATAATTATCTGTCTTGCACGCAGAAATTTTGGAACTTTCAAAATCACAAATTTTTCCAAATTTTCATGAAATTTTGATATTTTTCACAAACAAACAAGGATTGTATGGATAAAAATTTCTTACTAACTTAAAGCACAATGTGTCACGAGAAAACAATCTCTGAATCACATGGATAGGTAAAAGTATCAAAAAGTTATTCTCACATAAAGTGACATGTCAGATTTCAAAAATAGGGCTGTGTCAGGAAGGCCAAAACTGGTTGGGTCCTTAAGGGGTTAAACCAACAGAAGCTACAGCATATCTATATGTTTCTTTAAATTGAACAGTGAACATTATGATCTGTCAGGTTGCTTAGATAACCAAGGGGCCTGTGGTGTTCTGAGTTTGGATCAGCATAACCACTTGAAATCAGTGTTTTGTCTAGTATTATAAAACGCTTTTATCCCCTTATATTGCATAAGTGTGACAGCAGTCTAAGTTTTAGTTAAGATTTATTCACATCACATTTCTTACATGGGACACCATGAAAAGTTTATCCCAACAGATACCCTGGGGGCCATGACAGAGCCAGAAAGATCGATAGGGCAAACGTACTTCAAATTGGACAATGTTTGCCCTGTTAACCCAACATATACACTTTCTGCATCACACACCAAAATTCTGCGCAGGAAGTCATTCAAATGGGCGTATCCAAACTTCCTTATCCGTAGCCGTCTCATAGCCAGCCAGAAAAACGTAGAGATGACCACGCTTCCATGCAGTTTTCATTCATTTTTATGGGAAATCTGGCCGCAGACCATTACATTGCAAGTTCAGAACATAACCTTAACCTAAGGCCCCAGCAGAGTTAGACCTTGTCCCCACGGCACGGGTTTTCGGCCGGTTTTTCAGCCGGTTTGCGGTTTTTCAGACCGCCTGAAAAACCGGCCGAAAATGAGCACAATTGTGCTCTATGCAAAACCTGTGCAGCAGTCCCCACTGCACAGGTTTTGCCGTCGGACGGTTTTGCGGTCCGGCGGCAAAACATTGTAGAAGCACAATCTTCCGTCCGGTTTCCCGACAGAAGATGTGCTTCTCAATGGGAGGGGGAGGGCTGTTCTCCGCTCATTGCGGAGAAAAGCCGCCCCCCCGCGGCTGTGGGGACGGGCGCAAAACAGGACAAATTTGTCCTGTGCAGTGGGAACGCACCCTTATCTGTTTACAGGTCTAAGCAGAACCATGATATACATATAGGGGTTGAATTGTCAATACTGTCTAACTGTTAGACAGTATAAAGGTAGACTAGACAGACTTACAATGTGCTACATTTATTTCAGTCCTTATAAATCTGGCAACTGTTACAATTGTAACCTTATACCTTTTATAAATGGGCATACTATACCCCTTAAAGGGGTTGTCTCACTACATTGATTCATCTCAACTCAGTCCTGTTTTCTTCAGTTCATTTTGAGTTCAGGGGCGTATTTACTGGCTTACACTAGGCTGCAGCAGAAGTCAGGTCTGTAGCTATAGCAACCAGTGCTGGCAGCCTATCAGGATAGGTAAAACAGGTCTGTAGCTATAGCGACCTAAGGAGCTGATGCAGCCCATACAATAGGGGATATATAGGAATAGATAGAAAACGGTTAATGGACACATTTTGCAAAGTGACTTGTTTTTGCAAGATCTTTAACATAAAAAGCAATCCTTGTAGTGAGACAACCGCTTTAAGGACCCAACCAGTTTTGGCCTTCCTGACACAGCCCTATTTTTGAAATCTGACATGTGTCACTTTATGTGAGAATAACTTTTTGACACTTCTACCTACCGGTGGGATTCAGAGCTTGATTTCTCATGACACATTGTGCTTTAAGTTAGTAATAAATTTTGGTGGATACAGTCCTTGTTTCTTTGTGAAAAATATCAAAATGTTGTGAAAATTCAGAAAAAATTTAATTTTCAAAGTTCTAAAATTTCTGTGTGCAAGACAGATAATTATTCACCACAAAATAGTTTATAACTAGCATCTACCATATGTCCACTCTAGTTTGGCATATTTTTTTAATTATTTTTTTTACAACATTGGGGGCTTAGAAATGTAGTAGTAGTTTTTCACACTTTCAAGAAAAGATCAGTCCAGTTCTAACGTGATTTTGATTGGCCTGTATGTTAGATACCCCTATAAATGACTCCATCTAAGAAACTACACCTCTTAAACTATTCAAAACAGCATTTATAAAGTTTATTAACCCATTAAGTGTTTCACAGAAATTAAAAGAAATGCAGATGAAATTTCAAAATTTCACTTTTTTTGCAGATTTTCAATTTTTATCCATTATTCACTGGAACACGGTAGATGTGGCCAGGGAAATACAACTCAATATTGATTCCCCAGATTCTGCCGTTGAGATATCCCATATGTGGCCTTAGTGCACTATTTTGCTCAACCAGAAGCTTCAGAGTAGAAGGAGTACGTACCAGACTCTGGGATCTCATTTCAATACAATTTAATTTCCGCGCCATTTCAGGTTTATCGACACCCTATGGTGCTAAAACTTAATAAACTCCCCTAAAAAGACCCCATATTGGAAACTACACCCCTTAAGGAATATATCCAGGGGTGCAGTGGGGATATCGACCCCACAGGCGTTTCACAAGTTTTGTTTTTTTTTAACATTAGGCATCCCAAGTTTTTTACGCAATTTCTTTCAAGTTCAGCAGTACCATATATATGGGTGTAAACTGCTGTTTGGGCACAGCATGGCAGGGCTTACAAGAGAGAGTGCGCTATTTCGCTTTTGGAACGCAGATTTTGGTGGGGCCATGTCGCATCTGCAAAGCCCATAAAGTACCAGAATAGGTGAAACCTTCCAGAAGTTGCCCCATATTGGATTCAACACCCCTTATGGATCTCAATTAGGGGTGTATTGTGCATTTTGGGTGCACAGGTGCCCCATAGGTTTTTTTTTTAGCATTGGGCCATGAAAATGGGAGGAGGGGGAAAGCATATCTGCCATTGTTTTTTGGGCTCCAGTTTTACAGCGTTCACTGTGCAGTGTAAATTAAATAATAACTTTACAATGATATAGATTTTATATAGTTTTATTACACAATAGAAATAGGTCTATATTATTATTATTATTCTGACAGCCATAACTTTTATTTTTCTGTATACGGAGCTGATTATGGGCTTGTTTTCTGTGCGATGAGTTGATGTTTTTATTGTTACCACTATGGGGTGCATATGATGCTTTGATCTCTTTTTATTTTGGTTTTGTGAGGTGTTTTAAACAAAATACAGCAATCCTTGTAGTGTTTACTATTTTTATGTTTTACAGCAGCCACCGTGCAGTATAAATGACATGTTACCTTTACTCAGCAGGTCGATAAAATTACAGCGATACCCAATTTGTATATTTTTTTATGTTTTACTGCTTTTACACAATAAAAACACTTTTATTCAAACAGGAAAACACGTTTTTGCATAGTCTGAGAGACAAAACTTTATTTTTCTGTGTACGGAGCTGTGTGGGGGCTTGTTTTTTGCGGGATTATTTGACATTTTTATTGATATTTATTGAGGGACGAGGCTTTTTGAACACTTTTATCTGTTTTTTGGAAGGCAGGGTGAAGAAAATACTCCAATCCTAGTAGTGTTTTTATTTTTAACCGGGATCACCATGCAGTATCCGTGACAAGCCAGTGTTACTTTGTGGGTCGAGCCGATTACGGTGATACCAAATTTATATAGTTTTTTTTGTATGTTGAAGCGCTTTTAAAAAATAAAAAAAGGATTTTATTGTGTAAAAAAAAAATTTATGAATCGCTGTCTTCTGATAGCCATAACTCCATAACTTTTTTATTTTTCCGTATACAGAGCTGTGTAAGAGTATGTTCACTTGGCGTATTGGGGCGCACAATACGCCGGGTGTTTTGGAGGTACGCGCTGATCAGCGTGTAATTCCAAAGCACAGGAGGGCGGCACCCGGCTGGCCCCATTGACTTGCATTGTCAGCGGCGCTTAGGCAACAATTGATATGTCAATTCACTCCCCACGTGTACAGTACGATCGTATTATACGCGCAGGGAGTGAATTGACATATCAGGGGGACGACGCGTAATCCATAGCTCACTATGAGAGGTATGAATTACCGTGATTGTGGCGCAAAATAAGCCATGTAAACATATCCTAAGAACCTTTTTTTTGTTTTTTTTTTACGGCATTCATCGTGCGTGTTAATTAACATGACAGAGTTATAGGGTAGGTCGTTACGCACGTGGCGTTATCAAATCCGTGTACTTTATTTTTGATCTTTTTTGGGGCAACTAGCATTTGTAAAGGGGAAAAGGGTGGTGTACGTGTTTTCATTTTATTTTTTGTGTTTTACTGTTTTTTCACTTCTTTTTATTTTTTTTAATTTTCCCCATAGGGGATTTGTATCAATGATAATCAGGTAACTCATACAATAGAGAACAATAAAGAGCAGGGCTGCTCTGTACTAGTCTATATGGCACCATGTCGGGCCGTGCCCATAGGGTGACGTCACAGACCGCCCTGAAGGCATTGTATACCTTCCAGGCTGCCTGGTTGGAGACAGCAGCCGAACAATCGTGCGGCTGCTGCGCAAAGTGAGACACAGTTATACAGCTGATGCGTCTGTCCCCGATCGCTCTCCTCCCTCCACCCCAATTCTTTGAGGTGAAAAGGAAAAAAATTCAATTGAACTTTTGTTTTTTGGGTTTCATTTTTGTTGGAGTTTACACCATACAGTTTAATTGATATGTTATCTGTATACTGCATGTCACTACATATAAAAGGGCCAAAAAAGAATGCCACATAATCACTGCATGTAACCACTGTATAGTGACTAATACCACGTGTAGGGGATTAGTCCCAATGGCAGGCTTACACAAGCAGGACCACCGTAAATGTTCGTGCAAACAACGGGTGCGTTTATTGGCTTGGCATCCGTTTCTCCAACAACACAAGCAGCAAACAAAAACAAAAGGCTTACTTCAGCCAACACCCAGGTGTCTCACCACAGTCTTTAGGCGCAACCGCCCGACACCTATCGCAGGCACAGTCTGTATTGCCCACACGGGCTCTCACCCTTCCAGCGTAGTGTAAGGCACAGTTCCTAGACAGGACCTTAGAGCTTCCCTCAGCCTCCAAGGTGGTTACTCTCTGGTAACTAGAAGGGAACTGAACAACACACACAGCTCACCTGATCTCCAGGCTTACATAGGCCATCCAAAAACTCCGGCCTGGACCCGGAGTGGGAGCAGTCATCCCACCCCACTCTTTGACTGCTCCAGGGAAGGCCGACCCAGACTTGCTGCTGTTTCAGCCAAACTAACTTTAAACGTGTCAGTGGCCTAATGCCGCTGACACAGAATTATCTGGCCTTCACTCCACCAAAGACAGGAATTTTGGTGGCACATATCTCCCATCTATCACAAGGCCTTGTGCCTTCCTACACACGATAATATCACTGACCAAATCAATATACCAAGACCAATATTACCAATAACAATATACAAAGACCAAATAATAACCCACATACCACTACCGTATAGTGACTAATAATACATATTGTAACTCATTGAATCAATATACCAAGAACAATATTGCCAAACAAAAACAATATACAAAGACCAAATAATACCGCCACATACCACCATAAGGAGACTGAATATAACCAATGTACTGTTAAAGGGGTTTTATCATTTCATTAAATGGTCTTCAGAATAAGGGGACAGTGAAAACAAGCAACTTTGCAATTGGATGTCAATAGGAAAGCTGTCTTGTATTCACAGTATTCCTTATCTTGTGCTTTTGTTTATACTGATATCCAGTCCTGGTCGAATCCCTCCGGATCCCTCCTCCTTGCATTTCACTAGCTGAGAGCTCATTTACATGCTGTACAGCTCCCGGTCGAATTCACGGAGCTGTGTCTCTCACTCAGAGTAAGGGACCGTCATGTTTTTACTTTATACAGGCAGAAGAAACAGAATTACACTGAAGGGCTTACACAATCAGGAAATAGCACAATTTGTGTCGATCCCTGCCTGACTCAGAGTTAGGGGCCGTAGCATTTTCTCTCTCCACACCCAGCAGAAACAGACTGCAACAGATTCTACAATGAGAAAACATAACAGTTTTGTCCCGGTGCCTAACTCTCCTGCATAGAAGCGAGATCTGTGCCGTTCATAGAGCATCTACAGCTGTGAGAGGAGAAGAGTTCAGTTGCTCAGTCTAGATTGAATGCAGCCTGTGGTATGCATACAGCTCTTACAAAATAAAGGACTGCAGGGAGAGACACAGTGACATGTGGACTCAGAGAGGGGGGTGGGGGGGAGTGTCGGGAGCCAGCAGGAACAGAGAAGGGGGGGATGATGTCACCCAGCTGGGAGGGGAAGAAACACCCCTGCATTTCCAGAGTTGAGAAGCTGAGAGCAGTGTGAATCAGCCGAACTAAGGAAGCGATACATCCCCTTTAATGAATAAAAACCATTACTCTTCGACCACTATTACCACCATATAGTAATTATATAGTGGTAGATAGTGTACATAGGCTCTGCAGTGTTCACAATATGGAATAAATTATGTTATATTTTAATAGGCTGGACTTTTAATATTGAGGTAATACCAATTATGTGTTATTTATTTTATTTGTAAAATGGCAAAAGGGGGATGTTTTAAACTTTTCATTTTTACATCTTTTTTATTTTACTTGTAATCCCCTAGAGTACTTGGTAGTTGTAGAACTACAGGTCCCAGCAGTCTCGAGTACAATAAGGAATATACATTACAGGCACGATAGATAGATAGATAGATAGATAGATAGATAGATAGATAGAGTGTGTGCCTGCAATCTGTGTTCCTGTTACTTGAAACTGGCCTGTGTGGCAGACATGCTGGGACCTGTAGTTTTACAGAAGCTGCTGTGGAACTACAAGTACTAGAAAACTACACTAAATAGCCTTCAAAACCTAAAGCATGCATAGTGTTGTATCCTGTAGTCCAACAGCAGTTGCTGTAGAACTACAAGTCCCAGCATGTCTGCCATACAGACTAGTCACATGTACCTTGAGGTCTACACATTACAGGCTGTATGTATATTATAACATATAAAGTGTGCTCTTTGACTGTTAGGCTATGTTCACACGGCTTAAAATGGGACATATCTCGCCTGGTATTTCGCTCCGTGCTGCGCTAAATACGGGGCGAGATCCGTCCCAGTCATTACGGTAATCCACAGTTCTCATAGAGAACTATGGATTACGTCTCCTTTCCCTGCTTGTACAATACGGCGAGTAGGGAGATAAGTGACATGTCAACTATTCACGGCGTATACGCGCCGCTAGTAATGAAAGTCTATGGGGCCGGCGGGCTACCGCAATCCCCCCCCCCCACCACCACCACCACCGCCTCGAGCACACGGCGTAATTGTGGGCGAAATACGTTATTATTTATTTTAGAGCGGCATTGATTCCAGGACGCTGTACATTCAATTGCGTTCCCGCAATTACACTGTGTGAACATAGCCTTATTGTTTTCTTTTTCTCTTACTGTGCCGGCAGGAGGAGTAGGGCTAAGATGCAAGGTGAGGGCTGCAGGCTGGGAGCTGGAGTAGACCAGTGCCGTCTGTGGCTGCTCTCTGATTCCACTGCTGTTCTGCCCGGGAGGCTTTAGCTCCACCCTTTTCCTCTGCCTGGCTTCCTCCTCCAGGCACAGTACGTTCTAGCTGCCGCCTGCTGCTTGTGACAGCTGCGATCACCAGGTCTGTATGACCTAGAGATCGCAGCAGTGTGGTGAGGGGGGCTCATGGGCCCGGTCGCAACTGCGAACGCTGCAACCCCTGTAGCTACGCCACTGACCTGGACGTATGCATATGTCCAAGGTCATTAAGTGGTTAAGGCACCTTTTGTTGGTGCTTGGCGTCGCACGACTTTTACTGAGGCCACAACCTTTTTGTTGGAAAAAGCGCATCTAAAACATACAGATATAGTATCAAGCATGTACGCCAATATTTTTGCCGCAAAATGTGTCAAATTTCTGGCTTATATGCCTTGATAAATGTGCCTCATATACTTTATTTTAATAAGTTAAATTGCTCCAGAGTCTTTACATTTCTATATACTTGTACATACCTATCAAAGTCCTGAAATAAAAACAGGGAAGAGTGATTCATCTAACCTTATGTTTGCTTTAAGTATGATTTTGCTGGTTCTCAGACCTTATTTCAAGTTGTACTTTCTTGCTGAGAACATATACATATATAAAACGGACTGCTTGTGATAACTGCTAAGACAAAGACAGTGTGAATCTTTTTACAAGCAATTTAGAAGCCATCAGAAGAGGAAGCGAAGTGTTTATCTCTCATGCCGAATAAAATGATTTTCTCCTTTCAACTTTCCAGGCAGTACTGCAGTAAACAAGCTTCCCCCTCCATCTTCTCAGCATAGTTGAAGTCATGCTTCCCACACACAGCTGTCACTGCCATGAACACTGCAAGCGTTCCATCTGGGCATGACATACAGTACCTGGATTACCTTCTCCCAACAGAAGCACACATCCCACTCAAAAATACAGGACATAAAAAAATTACCTAATTTACATTTGCATTATGCGGGGATGTAAGTGTAGGAAGCATTTCTTAATTGCACTGTGGTTTACATCTCAATAGCTTAAATGCTTTGTTGTGGTCAAGAAATTCGCATCACATAGAAACAGCAAGACGCGAGACTGTTTAATGTATTACTGGTATTGAACAACAATCCTCAACATTAAACTTGTATTAAAAATGCTGTTCTGTAGACACCGCTTATTCCTATGGTACCAGCACTTACAGAAGTTTCTCCGTTCACAATAGTGTACCATTACGTTACAATTATATATGCTACATATAAACATATTGCCCAGTAGACCATATTGAAGGTTAGAGAAGACGGTACAAACCCTGCTCCCTCTTATAATATCATATATTATTATTAATCATACATACTACATATAAAAAAAATGCCCAATAGACCATGCCCTGCTCCCTCTTATATGTCATTACTTTGCTATCATACATACTACATATAAAAGTACTGCCCAATAGACCATATTGAAGGTTAGAGAAGACGGTACAAACCCTGCTCCCTCTTATATATCATTAATTTACTATCATACATACTACATATAAAAAAAATTGCCCAATAGACCATGCCCTGCTCCCTCTTATATGTCATTACTTTGCTATCATACATACTACATATAAAAGTACTGCCCAATAGACCATATTGAAGGTTAGAGAAGACGGTACAAACCCTGCTCCCTCTTATATATCATTAATTTACTATCATACATACTACATATAAAAAAAATGCCCAATAGACAATGCCCTGCTCCCTCTTATATGTCATTACTTTGCTATCATACATACTACATATAAAAGTACTGCCCAATAGACCATATTGAAGGTTAGAGAAGACGGTACAAACCCTGCCACCTCTTATATATCATTAATTTACTATCATACATACTACATATAAAAAACTGCCCAATAGACCATGCCCTGCTCCCTCTTATATATCATTAATTTACTATCATACATACTACATATAAAAATACTGCCCAATAGACCATACTGAAGGTTAGAGAACACAGTACAAACCCTGCTCCCTCTTATATATCATTACTTTATCATTCATACTACGTATAAAAATACCGCCCAAAAGACCATATTGAAGGTTTGAGAACACAGTCCTAACCCTGGTCCCTCTCAAGTACCATTATTTTACTATCATACATACTACATATAAAAATACTGCCCAATAGACCATATTGAAGGTTAGAGAACACAGTCCAAACCCTGGTCCCTCTCAAGTACCATTACTTTACTATCATACATACTACATATAAAAATACTGCCCAATAGACCATATTGAAGGTTAGAGAACACCGTACAAACCCTGTGTCCCTTCAAGTACCATTACTTTTCTATCATAGATACTACATACAAAACTACTGCCCAGTAGAGCATATTGATGATTAGAGAACACAGTCCAAACCCTGTTCCCACTCATGTATCATTACTTTAGTATCGTACATACTACATATAAAAATACTGCCCAGTATACAATATTGAAGGTTAGAGAACACAGTTCAAACCCTGTTCCTTCATGTACTATTACTTTACTATCATACATACTACATATAAAAATACTGCCCAGTATACAATATTGAAAGTTAGAAAACACACTCCTAACCTTGAAGGCCGAGTCATTTATTGGCAATGGAGTGTTAAGTGCAAAGCACTACCAACACTACAAATGACACTCAGTACCATAATTCCAGTGATTTTAAGGGGTTGTTTGGTGGTAAAAAAAACAAAACAAAAACATTTTAGTTGGCCTGGAAGGGGCTGAAGTATAAAAAAAAATTAAATCATCTTTTCAACCGGCTGTGTTCCAGTACTGATTGGCCACAGCCAATATGAACCTGCAGGCTTCAGAGGCCTCTGAGGTCTTCTGTTTGAATAGCACATGACCACTGAGGCCTGTGATTGGCTGCAGGGTCACATTATGATAATTGAGACATTGGCCGCACCACTGTACTAGAGCTCAGCTCTTGAAAAATGCAAATTGGAAAGAAGAGTATTTTCTTATTCTAGAGCATTTTTCCTTGAATCTCCATGTTGTGTAGTTCTCCTGTAATGTCTTACAGAAACTAATGTGTCAGATGCGTTACCATAAAGAGGGTGTGTCCTTGTGTGCTTTAACTCATTGCTGGCTGCCAGTTAAACTCTGCTCAGACGTTCTGGAACATCCGTGCAAAGATAGTGCACCTACCAGACACGGACAGGCAAGAAGCTCAGTAACTGCAAGAGCTGCTGGGTCTTCTCAGACCTATATTAGCTCTGTAGTGTGTGCAAGGGATGTATTTCCCTTGGGACTAATACACCAGCCCTGCTTACAGGAGAAATTGGTGGGGCGGGGAGAGGGGGGGGGATAATGTAAAAATATGTAAAATAAAATTCTATACAAACCCCCCCCCAAAAAAAAAAAAAATTATGAAAAATAATACTAACCATAATTTTTAGTAAAAATAAAACCTTAAATATCATGAAAAAAAGTTAAAAAAAGAACTAAAAGAGTGCGAGAAAAGGATAAGAGTGAGAAAATATTAGCATGCTCAAACTTATGTGTACTATAGAAAAGAAAATGTGCCTGGTTAGGAAGTGGGGTAAATGGCCCAGTCAGGAACTGGTTAACTTAAAGGGGTTTTGCCACGATGTAATGTTGACGTGGGATCCTCCAAAATTGGTATTTAATCACTTTTCTAAATATATGTGATTACAAAAAGTGAAGCCTGTGAGAGCTACAGCATTGCTCAGTCCCCCTTAGTTTCCTAAAAGTTAATATTAGACACGATCAGAGGAGTTGATCTGGCCGCGAATCAGTGTTTGCACTTATCTGATGACAGGGAACATGAAGGAGCTTGCAAGGAGCTGGGGAGAAAGTGCAGTGTATGAGGCTGTCTGCTGTATAGAGAATCCACTGTTGTAATGTTATTATGTGAGTAAACTTTAGAGACGCTCCCTTCTTCCTCACTGTCTGCTCACCCCCTCCCTCTCAGCCCTGCTGCCGGTTCATGACTCAGCATGCTTTGTTTATATTCTCCCCAGAGCAAATAAGAGGTAAGGAACTCACTTTATGCCAAAACCCCTTTAATTATAACCATGCATCTGTTCTTAAATATCCTGCTTTGTGACATGGCAAGTTTAAACATTTTGCTTATGCTTAATTTTGCTCATTAAGTTTTCCCAGTTTTTTGTGGCAGCTAATATTCGGGTCGGCCTATACTCAAGTATATACAGTACTTAATTTATAAGCCTCCTAAAATTGTAAAAAATATAATAATACATTCAAAAAAATGATGCCAACATATAGTAGACATATAGTTCATGCTAGTTATAAACTAATTTGTGTGGTATAACTGTCTTACACGCAGATCTTTTTAAGGTTTGAAAATTGCAAAGTTTTCAAAATGTTCACGACATTTTGTTTTTTTTCACAAATCAATAAAGGATTGTATGAAGCTAAATTTCTTACCAACTTAAAGCACAATGTGTCACAAGAAAACAATCTCCGAAGCACAGGGAAGGTTAATGCCAGTTCAAAGTGTTTCCCACAAAGTGACATTTCAGGTTTGGAAAATGAGTCTCTGTCAAGAAAGTCTAAACTGGCTGTGGCAGTTAAGGGTTAATATTGTTCTAAGCATCTCTTGGATACAGGAAACATGAATGGAAATAAATATATAGTTGCTTTAGAGCCAACATTTCTTCTGAAAGGTTAGATAATCCAAATTAGAAAAAAAAATGATTTGCATAATACATGTACATTTTGTGTGGGAGACCAGAAATATGTTACCGTCGTTAATGAGCCAAATTATTTCATAAATAACTTTGACGTCCAAATCTTAGTTTAGCTGGCAGAATTTCTTTTCCAGTGGATGGTATGCATTAACAGCAATAAAGGACTTTCATTGGAGCCACTGTTTGATTAATTTAGGAAGTAATAAATCGTTGATTGGTTAGTAAGAAGGTGACATCCATAATTATGAGTCATTTTGTTAATAAGGTAAGTATATTAGCAGACATTATTCAAAATGTTTCATCTGAATATTTTTTCTGAAGTGCAGTATGTTCCAATGAATTCTGTACAAACTGAGACAATGCTTCTAGGAAGGGAGTCCTACGTTCATACAGCAAAAAGGGCAATACATTACGTGGAAATCCCTAAAGAAGCATTTATGCTATCTATCACACATGAAAAAACTTTGAGATTCTCGGTTCACATATTTTGATCAAAAAATGTTTACGCTGCCCACGACTTTCAACGTGATCTCAGATAGGGCAGTCCTATGCTATCTTTACCTCTCAATAGAGCCAATCAAAATATGCGAACCGAGAATCTCAGAGTTTTTTCATGTGTGATAGATAGCATAAATGCTTCTTTAGGGATTTCCACTTAGTGTATTGCCCTTTTTGGAGGATTGTGCAGCAGGCGGCGGTCTGTGTATGTACATGTTAATTATATGTGTGCCGCAACCTGCCAGTGGACCCAGGTTTGCATACGTTTTTTCAGAAATGTTTTTGTGTGGAGAAACATACGTTATACTTGGTGTACATTGATTTTAAACCTATATGGGAAGGAAGGGGTGCCTCCATTTTGGGTTTCTGCACCCGCCCACTCTCACAGGTGTCAAAAGGAAGGGCAGCTTGAGGTTTGGGGTTTGTTTTTTTATTTTTTCTTCTGAATAATGGAGGTCGGTTGACCCATTGAGAGGCCTGACTGGCTCTATTGAGAGGTAAAGATAGCATAGGACTGCCCTATCTAAGATCACGTTGAAAGTCGTGGGCAGCTTAAACATCTTTTGATCAAAATATGCGAACCGAGAATCTCAGAGTTTTTTCTACGTTCATACAGCACTCATTAGAACCTTTAGAACAGCACATGAATGTTATATAATTCTAAACTAGAACGTTTTATGGCCTCTATGCATTGCCATAAAAGCTCGTTGCATACAAAATTTAGGGGTGCATGAATTAAGTAAATTTTCCTGAAAAACAGTCATTTATCACTAACATTATATCAGTAGAAAACGGATAAAAAAAATTATTATTATTAATAAAATTTTATTATTAATTTTTTTTTAAAAGGGCTCCACTGTTGCGCTGCCAAAAAGGATCTAACGTGTTTTTCCAAAAATAAGACAGGGTCTTATATTATTTTCATTTCCCAAAAAAAGGGCTAGGGCTTATTTTTGGGGGAGGGCTTTTTTTTTTTTTTTTAACACGGCGGGGGCTGACACTGCAGGGTGGGACATTAAAGGGGTTGTCTCGCTACAAATAATAGCTTTCAAATTGTAGGGAACACAAAATAAAGACATTTTCCAAATATAATTGCTTTGTTCCTTGTTTTCCCTAAGGAAAATACAAGTGAATTTATGACCTCCCTGGCTATTTCAGTTCCCTCAGTAACCGACCTGTAAACAATTCCCCCCCTGCTGTTTGTTCAATGATAACAGTGAGTGATGTCATCACACAGGTCATGGCAGTGTCCTGTGCTGCTCAGCAGAAAAAAGCTTGATTTATTTTAAAATAAACAGCACTGTAATTAGGGCTTTTGTTTTGGGGATCAGATAAGAAGTCCTGTTAGTATGTTTGAGAAGCTAATTCTGATCTAATTAGCATCTGAAAGCACAGCAGGGCAAGGAGCTGTAAAAAGCATGGTGCTGTATGCAAATGAGTCATTCTGAACCAGGAAGTGACAGTATTTCATTCATGCATTCTCTGAAACTCTGAAGGGAGACAACTCCTTTAAGGGCCATATGTATGAACACTGTCTAGGTGTAAGATTCTCTTTGTTACCCATATCAACCAATCAGAGCTCAGCTTTCACTTCATATAGTGCTCTGAAAAAAATGAAAGGGAAGCTCTGATTGCTTTCTATGGGTAACAAAGATAATCTTACCCCTAGACAGTGTCATACATGTCTCCCTTAGTTCCTTGGCACCAGTGTGTTTGTAGTTCCATGGTTTTTAAATATAGAGAATGTATTGTGTAATTATATATATATATATACACACACACACATACATATATATATATATATATACACACACACACACACACACTAAAAATAAAAATTAGCAGTTCTCCTAATGTAGGAAAACGTCATGCAATGGGTGCCTGCAGTAATAGCTTAGATACTGAAAGTCTTACAATACAAAAATAGAAAAAATCCCCAGCACTCCAGGTAGAATTTAAGCAAAGAGGCGGTTTATTCCCCCATTCTCACAGAGCAACGTTTCAGCTCCCTCACGGAGCCTTTGTCAAGCAACATGTTAAGTGACAATACAAAGTACATATAACAAGAGCAATCAACACAATCAATGCATTAATTGAATGAAACGCCATAGATGATTAAGTAAATAAAATAGATCATATTTACATAAACATGTCAAATCAAGTGAAACAAAGTGGTATAGCAGTGACACAAATCAATATACATCAAAATTATATGTTTATACTGTAGCAAGGAGGCAGGGAACATAAATAAACTCACTTATGATAGATTTCATGGATCTGGACAGAACGGCGTCCTTCTCGTTAGACTGCGCATGCCCAAATGCGCAGTGATGATTGGAAGAAACTAACCATAGCAACCTGACGCTCCAAACCAGAAGCATACTGGCGCGCATGCTCCATATAGTAAGTCAAGAAAGAATCGCCACAGCAGGTAAACTGCCAAATGAGTAATAAGAGGAAAAAGGAAGCAAAGGGATCATAACATTGGTATAACAGGGGCAGAGGGATGTGCAACCCTCAATCCTTAATAAAGGAAAAAAAGCTGCACCACCTAAGAACGCAAACCGGATACCGACCCACTAAAGGCGGACCGGACCGTCCCGCATCCTATTCCCCCCCACCCAAATACAGCCACCTACTCATACCCCAAATGCATTCCTAAACCTCAAACTCATGAAGGAATCAATTGTGGCACTGAAAAATTGTCATCAACAGGTCGCATAATGAGGAATATTTATATATACATTATGACAATCGGTGTACTCCAACACCTAGATAAATAGACCAATCGTGAGCAGCGCATACGTCAACAGTACAACAATATGAGGGCATTAAAGCTAGAGGATCCAGTGAGTTCATATGTCCCAGCCTCCTTGTTGATCTTCAAAATAATTCTGTTAAAAAAAAATTAAAAAAAAAATAAATCAAAAAAAAATAAATAATAACAAAACCCAAAAAAATCAACCCAAAAAAAACACGGTGATGCCCAAAAAAATATTACAAAAAGAGAGGGGCAAATTTTTATTTCATACTCTGCGTAATTGGAAATCTACAATTTTGCAACCCCTAGGGTTAAAAAAAATCCATTCCAACTCCCCCGTTTTTTAGAGAAGTGAGGGGATCACCCCCTCGTCTAGGTAAAAAGGTATGTTTTAAAAATCATAAAAAATTTTAAAATCAAAGCTCAATTAAAAGGACCCTGATTTCCCCAAAAAAAGTTTTGAGACAGGTAAGTCAAGATGCTTTTTTTCCCTTTTTACTTTGTTTTATGATTGTTTTTTAAAAAGGGGCGCACTCCCGGGGTTTTCCCCCACCTTGGGCGTATTAATTCCCTTCCACGGTCGGCCCGGGGTTTGCGGGCAAATCGCGCACAATCGGGACATGGGGCCCGCGGATATTACCGGGTGGCCACAAGCCGGGAACAAAAAGCATTGTGGGGAAAAATTACTGAAAGTTGTCATGGGAACCCCAATAAAACAGCAGTAATGCTTGGGTACTGGGCCCGGGCCTTTAAACAATCTGATGTTGCTCTTTGAAATTTTCCTTTTATGGGGAAAAGTAAAAAAAAGTGTAAAAAAAAAAAAATTTTAAAAAATAAAACACAAACACCCAAAAAAAAAAATAAAAAACCCGTTTAAATCGCCCTTTTCCCCCTTTACAAAAAACCCAAATCGCCCCCAAAAAGGGTCAAAAATAAATAAAGGGACCAATATTTGGGATCGGGGCCCCGTTTCGTTTTAACCCAACCCCCCTTAAAATATGTCATTTTTAATTAACCCCTTTCGGTTTTAACCGTAAAAAAAAAAAAAAAAAAAAATCAAGGGTTTTAAAAATTTTTGTTCATCCCCCCCCGCACATAAAATGGAATAAAAAAGGGAACAAAAACTCCTATAAAACCCCAAAATTTTTTAACAATTAAAAAAGTCGTTCATCCCGCAAAAAAAAAAAATCCTTACACCGCTCTGTATACGGAAGGAAAAAAAAAAAAGTTATGGGTCTCAAAAATAGCAAAGCCTAAATATTTTTTTTAAAAACACTAAAAAACTTTTTTTTTTAAAAAAAAAAGTTTCAAATTAAAAAAAAAAAAAATAAAACAGGTATCACCCTTTAAACGATCAACCAAAAAGTTTAAAACTAACTTATCCAAGGGGTCTGCACGGTGAGCCTGTTTTTAAAATAAAAAAAACTACTAGGGTTTTTCAGTAAATTTTCTTCACCCTGGGCCCTTCCCAAAAAATGGATTTAAAAGCGATCAAAAAAAATTTTTTCCGCCCCAAAAAAGATAATAATAAAAACGTAAAAATCATCCCCCAAAAAAACAAACCCCCTTTAAAACAGCTCCATAAACAGAAAAAATTAAAAAGTTTTGGCTCTCAGACTATAGCGATGCAAAAATGGTTTTCCCGGTTGAATAAAAAATGGAAAATGTTTTTATTTTCCCCAAGGGGGAAGTAAAAAATAAAAAAAATATACAAATTGGGTATGCCTTTTTAATCGTATTGACCTGCTGAGTAAAGCTTAAAGGGGAAAGTCATAATATACCTACAGTGAACCCCTATAAAAAAATAAAAAAAAAAATAAACCCAAAATTTTTTGTATTTTGTTTCAAAAGATCTCACAAAAACCTTAAAAAAAGTGAACATTGCGTCAAAAGGGACACCCCAAATTTGGGCCCAAAAAAAAAACATCAACTCATCCCCCCAAAAAACAAGCCAAATTTTTACAGCCTGCAACGCAAAAATAAAAAAAAATTTTATGGCTGGGGCCCGAAAAGGGCAAAATAAAAACCAATTTTTTTAGACATTTTTCTATTGGGGTAAATAATTTAAAACCCAAAAAAATTAAAAAAAAATCTATATTCCTTTTAAACAGTAAACCCACCCCCCTTTGAAAGGTTTTCCTGTAAATTTACACTGGGACAGCGGAATGCTGTAAATTTGAAACCCCAAAAAAAAAAACGACCCCAAATGTGTTTTTTAACCCCCCCTTTTCAAAGGCCCAAAGTAAAAAAAAAAAACCAAAGGAACACCCGTGAAACCCAAAAAAGCACAAAAGTTAAAAAACCCCAGGATAAGGGCCCCTGAGGGGGGTTTTGGGTCCAAAATGGGGGGGCCGGGCTTTGGAAGGTTTTCCCAAAGTTCTTCTCATTTGGGGGCTTTACAAATTCGAAAATGGGGCCCCCCAAAAACTCGTTCCCAAAAACCAAAAAGGGTCTCCCTCCCCTTTAATAAGCCCTTTGGAAAAAGCCCAAAAAAGCATTTAAAACCCACTGGGGAAATTTCCGAACTTGGAAAAATTGCTTTTTACAAAGTTTTGGGGTTCCCTTTTTTTCCCAAAATTTTCCTTGTAAAAATGAAAAAATTTTAAGTAAAATTGCAGATTTTTTGGGGAATTTTTTTTTTTTCAGACTATTCTAAAAAAAAAAAAAATTTTTAATCACCGTGGGGTTTTTATATTCTTACCCCGGTTTTTCCCAAGCCCGGGGTAGTTCCGGGTTTTAAATTTTTGGTCCCTTTTTAGAGGTGTTTAATTTTAAAATTTTAGCACCCTTTGGGGGTTGGGCCCCAAACCGAAATGGGGGCCTAAAATTAAAATGTTTTTGAAAATGAGGCCCCGGGGTCCCGGTTAAAGGGGCTCCTCCCCATTCGGGCTTATTGGGTTTTAGCTAAATTTAAAGCACTAGGGCCCACATATTTGGGAAAACTCCTAAAAAAAGGGGAGGAACCGGGGGAAAATTTTATTAATTTTTCATTTAAACCCAGTCCAATTTACCGTATTCCAAAAATTTAAAAATGGATTAAAAATTGAAAATTTAGCAAAAATAGTGAAAATTTTTTAAATTTTTAACCCCCACTTTGCCTTTAAAATTTTGTGAAAAAACCTAAAGGGTTTTCAAACTTCCTAAACACTATTTTAAATACTTTAAGGGGAATAGTTTTTTTTAGAAAGGAGTGATTTTTTTTTATTGGGGTATTAAATTTCAGGTTTCCTTTTAAAGACTGTCAGGGAAATGGGATTGGTCCCTAAAAAAAAGGGATTGCAAAATTTTATTGAAAATGTTTAGAAAAATTTTACTAAGCCCTTTAAGCCCCCCTTTAAAGTCATAAAAAGAAAAAAAACATTTTTAAAAATGATGCCAACCTTTAAGTGGACATAAGGTAGATGCAAATTTAAACTTTTTTTGTGGGGGAATTTAATTTTCTGTCTTGCACGCAGAAATTTTGGAACTTTCCAAAAACCCCAAACTTTTTTAAATTTTTCCCTGTAATTTTGAATTTTTTTCCAAAAAAAACAAGGATTGTTTTGGGGTAAAAAATTTTTTTCTTAAAATTAAAAGCAAATGTGTTCCCGAGAAAAAAAATTTCCCGAATAAAAAGGGTAGTAAACAAAAAAGGGTTTTTTCACATAAAGTTTCCATGTCAAAATTTCAAAAATAGGGTGTGTCAGGGGAAGGGCCAAAAAAGGCTGGGGTCCTTTAAAGGGGTTTTTAAAACCATTTGTTGGGTTGTGGGCAAAAAAAAATAGAGCTTTTAAGATCATATTGTTTCGGACGGGGGGGGAGGGGACGTAAAACCACAGTTTTTCTATGAGAAACCCGTTGGGGTTTAAATGTAATTTATTTTAATGTTTGATTGGGGCGCATTTCGCTCATTTAGAAAACGCCCGCACGCTCTCCCTTTCTTTACGAAATGCGGCCCCCAAAATTTAAACCGTGTGAAAATTACCCTTTGGGTTTTTGGTTCACAAGCTAATTTTTTATGCTTTTGTTCGGGGCGGTTGGGTTTTTTTGGGGCGTTTACCTCCCAAAACAGCATCAAAAAACCTTTCCCCGAAACACGCTTCTTCAGGGAAGGGGGTTTTAGATGCGTTTCTTTGGGAAATTTTGGATGGGTTTTTAAACCCCTTTTTTTAAACCCTGGGAAATTTAAAAGGGCCCGGTCCCCAAAAAACCCCTCAAAAACGCCCTTTAAGAAATTGACACTTTCAAACGGCCCAAAAAAACGGGTTCCAAAGAAGCGCGTAAAAAACCTTGTCGTTTGTGAAATACAAAAGAGTTTTTTCATAGGAATCAAAAAAAATAAACATGGGGCCTTTTTGGGTATTGTTTGGGGCGGGAAAAACCCGCTCCCAAAACCCCCATCCAAAACAGCGTCCAAATGAGCCTAAAGGGGACTTTACCCGGGGTAATTGCCTTTCCGGGGACGTAATTTTCGTTTAATAAGGCCGAAATGGGGCCCCCCTGTAATTACGGTAATTCATAGTTTTTCCCGAGGGAAATATGAAATTACGTCTCGTCTCCCCCTGGCATACAATATGATCGTATATGATCGCTGGGGGACAGAAGTGACATGGGGCTGCCCCCACCCACCACCATGCTTTAGAAGTACGTGCTGGACAGAAAACCCTACTTAAAAAACACGGAAAACGTTCGCGCCCCCAATACGCCCCTTTAACATACCCTAACCCCCTTATTTTAAAAGTTTCTTTTTTGAGAAAAAAAAATTGTTAAATCCCGTCGGTCTGGGGAAAAGCACTAGCTGTGGGGATTTACATAAAAAAAATTTTCCCTCAGGGGGGTTGATAAACCCGTGTATTTTGGGAGCACGAAGTTTTTTTTTCTATCTTTTGAAAGGTTTTTTTTCATGACCAAAAAACTCCTCTGTTACTTCACACTATAGCAAGGCATCATGCTTTTACACTGTCATTGTTTTTCATCAGCCCTCCACCCCCCCCCCCCAATGTTTTTACGAGAAGGAAAAAGCTACGGGAAAAAGGGGCTACAAATAAAAAAGTCGTTTAGTACTCTAAGGGAAACCCCAAAGTCGCACAGGAAGTGTTGGAAATCTGAAAAAACAGTGAAGGGGTGGATAAAAAACCGATGGGAAAACCCCCCTTTAAGTATATGCAAAAAGGGGGGGGGGGGGGGGGCACAAAATTTAAAGGAGGGCAAACAAGGAAATTCAATCACCCCAAAGGGTTGGGTCCCTTTCCTTTATTTTCTATGGGGAGCTAGTGACTTGCGTGGGGAAAACACTTTACATTTTAAGGGGTTAAATCTTTTCCCCCCCAAAACAAAAAAATTAAAAAAATTTCATTTTTTAAATTTTTAAACCCCTGAAGGGAATTTCCTTCCGAAAAACCATGGCCTATTTTAAAAAGAAAAGGAGCGGGGCCCAAAATGGGGCCTGGGGGAGATTTTAGGCTTAAAAAATTTTTTTTTTTTTCCCTTTGAATTTCTTCACTAAAGAAAATCCAGATAAATCAAGGGGTTTTCCCCGTGGTTTGGGTTTTAAAAACAAGGAAAAAAAATATTATTTTTCTTCCAACCAAAAAATTTAAGGGGGGCTTGGAAAAAAAAAACGGGGGGAATTTTTGGGGGGAAAAAGGGGCCAAAAAAATTCCCCTTTTAAAAATTAATTTTTTCCCCCGGGGGGAAAATTTAAAAAAACAAACCGGGGGAAACCATAAGGGGAAAAAAAAAACTGGGTGGGGGCGGGGGCCCCTTTAAATGATAAGGAAAAGCCCTATTAAAAAGCTTTGGTAAAATATTAAAAATTTAAATAAATTAAAAGTAAAAAATTTTATGGCCCCCCTCCTAATTTTTCTAGAATAAAACCTTATACATGGGAAAAAAAAACCCTTGGGGCCTTTTCCCAAACCCTAATAATTAAATTGGGGGGTTTTTTACAAAACAAAAATCATTAACCTTTTTTGAAGGGAAAAAAGGGTTTTTCCCGGGGAATTGATATTTCCAAAATTTGCAACTATCAGTTACAGGGGATGGGGGTTCAACTGACTCCCCGGCTTTTCAATGGGTCCCTTAAAATTTATTCCCCCCATGGAATCAAAGAAGAAAGGGAAAAATCCCTTTTTAAATTTGGGAAAAAAAACTTCCCAAACGGGGTTTTCCCCGAAAAAATTTTTAAAAAATTTCCCCTTTAAAAATATTTTTAGTGTTTTTCCAAAGGGGCCAACCTTTAAAGGGGGGGGCTAATTTTTTACTTAGATTTTGGGGGGGAAGGGAAATAAAAATAAAAGGGGGGTTAGGCCCCCGGGAAATTTCCCCACTTGCCAAAACCCCCGTTCTGGGGGAGTTCCAAAAGGGGGGAATACCCCAGCTGGGGGGGTGGGGGGGAAGCTTTTTTCTCTTTGGGGTTGGGGAGGAGGGGGGGGGGGAGAAAGGCCCTCCCCAAATTTCACAAATTGGCCCCCTTGCCGGGGATGCTGGGCCCGAGAACCGGGCGGAAAAAAATTTCAAAACACAATGTTTTTTTCGGGCGGGCCGCGGTTTTAAAAACCCCTGGGCGGGGGGAAAAACCCTGGGAGTTTGGGGGCCCCAGCACAGGGTTTTCCCCTTGGGAAGGGGATTTGTTCTCATTTTCGGCTTGGGGTTTTTAAAGGGGGGTCTGAAAAAAACCCCGGGCCGAAAACCCTCGCCCCTAGGGACATGGCCTAAGTGCCCACCAAAAGGGTCTTAAATTAAAACCCAGCCCAACACTGCAGTCAGTGGATCTCCACCATAAAATGGGGGTAGTATAACCACCCCAATTTTCTGGGGGGAAAAATTTGGTTTTAAAAAAAAATTTGATAGAAAAATTTTCTTTACTCTAACCTTATGGAGGGTACAATAAGTAAAACAAAGTAACAAAGAAAAGAAAAAACAGCCCAAAAATGAAAAATTTTAAATCCCCGAAAGAAATTGGGCCCTAAACTTCATATAACCAAAGTAAAATGTTCCCTGATGGAAAAAAGGGGAAAAAATTACAAAAAAAGGGATTTTTTTAAAATTTTTAAAAACCCAATTTTTCCCCATTAAAAAAGGGAGATAATACTAAACCCCTGCAAAATTTAAACACAAAAAAAATAAGAGAAATAATTTTTTTTATTTACCAAGGGGGGGGAACCGGAATAAAATTTTTGGAAGGGGGAGGCCCTTTTTTGGGCAAAAAAGGGAAAAAAATTAAAGGGCTTGGGGAAACCCGGTGGGCAGTAAACTTAAAATTTTAGCAAACCAATGTCAGGGAGTAGTGCCCCGGCAAAAAGGATTAGGGGTTTTTTAAAATGGGCATAGATGCACATGGGTGAAAAACATTTTTTATTTTTTCTCCCCCTTTTAAAGAGTCACCCGGGGTTTAAACCCCATTTGGTTTTTGTGTAAAATTTTGGGACCAGTGCAAAGGAAAGACATTGTTGAGCTTGAACAGGTACAAAGGGGGCAAAAAAAAATAATAAAAGGGGGTGGACCAATACCCAGAAAATTAGGGAAGAAAGGTTTATTTAGTTTAGAGAAAAGACGGGTTCGGGGGGACATAATAAAAAAATGTTTAAATATATTAAAGGTCAATATATAGATCCCCCCAATGTCTATTTATTTCCCAAAAACTGTATCCAGGGAAAAAGGGGGCCAAACTCCATGTCTTGAAGGGAAAAAAATTTTCCACCCTAAACATAGAAAAGGGATTCTTTACCCGTAAGGGGCAGTGAGACTGTGGGAAATCTCTTTCCAGAAAGGGAAAATTTTCAAAGGTTTAAAATTTACTAACAGAGTTCAAAAAGAGTTGGAAGCAAAATTTTTTTGAGCCCTAATAAATAAAAAAGATTAAATGACTAGGATTCTGGGGAAGGGTTTTTTGATTCAGCAGTTTATTCCCGATTGGGCCCGATTGGAAATCCGGGGAAGGGAAATTTTTTTCCCTCCAAAGAGGGCAATTGGGGGTTCCCAAACCCCTTTTGGGGTTTTTTTGGGGCCCTTTTTCTGGGGCAAACTTTTTGCACAATTTGGGGTTTAACTGGATGGACGGCTGTTTTTTTTCCCCCCTTTCAAAAAATTTAAAAATTTTTATTCCAAAAAAAATTAAAAAACCCAAATTTCTCATTTGGAAAAACGATAAGGGTGTGACCAGGGGGAAAAGCACTCAAACTCAAATTTTCTCCAAATCTACCATTTTTAGAGACATCCCATATGTGGCACTAGTGCGCTATTTGGCTCAACCACAAGTCTCAGAATAAGAGGAGCACCTACTAGACCTTGGGGTCTCATTTTCAATATGATTTTATTTAGGTCTGGTAAGACCATAAGGTGCTAAAACTTAATAAACACCCCTAAAAATACCCCATATCAGAAACTACATCGTTTAAGGAATATTTCCAGGGGTTCAGTGGGTATAATCGACCCTACAGGTGTTTCACAAATTGTTTTAGTGTTACACTGTGAAAATGAAAAAAATATTTTTTTCCAACAATCTGCAATTTTAGCTGAAACTTTAGATTTTTTTTTTTACAAGGAATACTGGAAAAAAAAAGCAACCAAAATTTGTTACGCAATTTCTTCAATGTTCGGCAATACCCTAATGTGGGTGTAAACTACTGTTTCGGTGCATGGCAGGGCGTATAAGGGAGGGAGTCCTTATTTGTCTTTTGGAACGCAGATTTTGGTGGGTACCAGAACAGGTGAAACCTTCTAGAAGTCATGCCATTTTGGATTCAACACTCCTCATGCACCTCATCTATGGGTATATTATGCATTCTGGGCCCACAGGTGTTCCACAGTTTTTATTTCAGCATTGGGCCATGAAAATGTGGGGGTGAAACGCTGTTCTGTCATTGTTTTTTGGACATTTTTACAGTGTTCACTGTGCGGTATAAATGACAGAATAACTTTACTCTGCGGGTCCGTACAATTACAATGTTATACATTTTATATAGTTTTTTTTTATATTTTATTACTTTTACACAAAAAAATGTGTTTTTAGGTCATAGTCTGATAGCCATAAGTTTATTATTTTCTGTATATGGAGCCGATTAAGGGATTGTTTTTGCGGTATGAGTTGACGTTTTTATCGGTACCATTATGGGGTTTCACAAGATGCTTTCATCACTTTTTATTAAGGTTATTGTGAAGTGTTTTGAACAAAATACAGCACTCCTGGTAGTGTCTTATTTTTTTTTACATCGGTCACCTTGCAGTATAAATGACATGCTAGCCGTACTCAGCAGGTCGATATGATTACTGTCAGGGCGCATCCCCACGGCATAGGACAAATACCGTCCGGTTTTTGTCCTGTTTTGCGCCCATCCCCACGGCTACGGGGGGGGGGGGGGGGGACGGCTTTTCTCCGCGATGAGCGCCGGCTGGAAAACCCGTGCAGTGGGGACTGCTGCACGGGATTTCCATAGAGCACAATCGTGCTCATTTTCGGCCGGTTTTTCAGGCGGTCTGAAAAACCGCAAACCGGCTGAAAAACCGGCCAAAAAACCGTGCAGTGGGGACATGCCCTCAGGGGCGGAACTACCGGCCGCCAAGGAGTGTAACTTACTGTTCACTGATGGCGGGCCCGGTGTTCAGGGGTGGAACTGCAGGGCCCACCGCATCCTTCCTCAGACTGCCCGTGCTGAGGAAGGACTTCTCCGCTCTGCTAACTCTGGTTACTGCTGCCTACCTACCTACCTAGAGCCTACCAAACTATCAAATGGGGTCTACCTACCTGGTAATATGATTCTGAGGGGTACAGGCCATAGGTGAAACATCTGTTCCTTCCCTCTAGGAGACTGAGCCTCAAAGCTATGGCCTGTACCCACTATCCCACCCTTATATGTTTATTCTTCAAAACGGATGTGCTAATCAGATTTTGACTGTTTGTATGTGGAAGTGGTAGTCCCCAGTTTGGATAATACACCCCGTCCACCTACACAGGTTTTTTAATCAGATCAGGTTTATAGCAGGGACCTTCTAACCCTGAAGTGTGGAGGTCTGAACAGACCAACAACAAAGCAATGATCAACATACTATTCAATTGGAACACATCACTCCAACCCGTAACAGAGTCTCCCAACACCGCTTAGTAATCCATTCAAAATATCATATACAGGCTGCATAGATTTTCCAGACAATTTCAATTCTTATAAATTCTTCATGTTTAATATCTTATCTTCATGTACAATATCACTGTATCCATAGCGTAATCATTTAGAACCTGTGATGCGTCCATAATCCAAAGTGGTAACTTCACATAAATGTCCATGTAGCAGTCAAAGAATGTAAACACGCAAACATTGTATCTTACTGAACAAGCGCAGAATGGAGGGGGTCCTTACACGCCTAATGCGGTTCCTAAATGCTGTTGTGGAAAATGTAAGCAGTTTTTTTAAATGGAATCATTTATGACAGGTCCAAGCTGGACTGGTCCCTAAAAACAATCTGTGTTGCAAATTTCTTTGAAAATGTGAGACTGCAACCAAATTTACAAGCTCCTGTCCTAACAATAAATAGTTAGGCATTAAAAAAAAAGATGCCAACGTAGAGTGGACCTATGCTAGCTGTAAATGGTTTTGTGTGGTATAACTATCTGTCTTACATGCAGACATATTTACAGTTTGAAAAAGGCAAATTTATAAAAAAAATTTCAAAAACAGAGGACTGCAATGAACAAACTGCATTACTAACTTAACCCTTTATCAATGCAGACAGTTTTGACCTTCCCGACAGATCCTCATTTTTCAAATCCAACTTGTACCTATCCATTTTATTCAGAGATTATTTTCTTGCAACACATTGTGCTTTTAGTAATTAAATTTGGTCCATAAGATCCTTATTTGTGAAAAATATTAAACTGTGAAAATTATGAATTAGCAATTAAAATTAGCAATTTTAAAAGTTCAAAATTTTTTGCGTTAGACAGATCGTTATACCACACAAAATAGTTTATAAAAGTTCAATATTTACTGACATTGGCCATTTTTTTGTTTTTTTAGACATTTAAAGGGCTTATAAATTTTAAAGTAATTTTTTACCCTTTTCAAGACAATTTGCAATAGATTATTTTAGGGACCTGTCCAGTTCTGACGTGACTTTGAGTGGCCTGTATGTTAGACACCCCCATAAATGACTATTTAAAAAACTGCACCTATTAAAGTATTCAAAACAGCATTTAGGAAGTTTATTAACCTTCTAGATATTTCTCAGAAACTGAAGAAAGGTGAAATTTAAAAATGTCACTTTTTTTTCAGATTTTCAATTTTTATCTATTATTCATTGGAACAATGTAGATGTTACCAGGGAAATGCAACTCAACATTGATTCCTCCGATTCTGCCATTTTTACAGCTATTCCATATGTAGCCTTAGTGTGCTATTTAACCCAACCACAACCCTCAGAATAGGTGGAGCAACTACTAGATTTTGGGGTCTCATTTTCATTAGGATTTTCATTAGTAGTTTGCATGCACCCTAAGATGCTAAAAAAATTAAACTTTAAAAAAGATATTTTTTTAAGGAAAATATCCAGGGGTGAGTGAGTAATTGACCCCAAATGTTTTACAAATTACTTACGTTAGGCTTTTAAAATGCTGTGTTTTCAAGTTCTGTTAGGCTGTGTCCATCAAGTTCAACCAAGGGTGGGGAAAATGTGGGTGAAGGGAGGGAGACAAGGATTTCCAGCCCAGCCTCCCCACCAGTGAATGCCCTGGAACCCACAGGCAAGAACCAATCTGCTCCAGGGAAGACCCCATCTCTGACCCCAGAGCCACCACCACACAGAATTTTACATGGCTACATACGTATTAATATTCTTTAGTTTCAGGTAGTTAAGAACCAGGCAAAGAGCCCTGTCCTCCCTCATGCACACCATGTGACATTCATTAATCAAATTTTTTTGCTTCTACCTCAATGAATGTTTTGTCATCACTCAGTGGGTGTGCTGAAGCCAGACTTAGCTCAAGAACACTCCCACGTAGTGACCTGAGCAGAGAACGATCTGGCCACAAAATAGTGAGGGCCTTCACACCTGCCAGTCTTTAGTTTGAAAGTGAATTGAAGCCAGCAGGAGTAAGTACAGGGTTAACTGCTTATCTCTGAGTCAGCAGAACAAAGCTGGGGGGTTGTATTGCATTCTGACAACTCTGTAAACTGCTTACATACTCATGAGTCCCAGCACAAAGATGCAGTCATTGTCAGGACAGCAAGTACAGAGCTGGGGGAGATTACACACTAATGTCAGCACATAGATCCTAGCAGTGATAAATGTGAAGGGAAGTCCTAGATTGAAATGCATTCTAGGAGCTTAAGGAAAGATGCTGAAGAACTACTGACCCTCCCCTAAGCAGGAAGTTTTACGGCAAAAAGTGCATCTTATGGTAGATGAATAAGGAGGCAAAAGAAAAAACAAAACAGGTAGTGGAATATCTTTACTTTTAAAACATAAAGTTTTTATGGGCCCAAATAAAAACTTTAAAACCCCCCAAAGATAACGGTTTATGGACCCAATAACTTTTGTCAGCAGGAAAACAAAGGGAGCGGCCCTTTCGTACCTTGTGTTTGGGGAGGGGTCAGCTGTCTATGACAGCGGGGCCCCTGTTTAAAATGGAAAAAATGGGCATCCCTGGGGACTTAGCTTTTTAAACCCTTTAGATGCAATGGTAACTATTCACCGTGGCATCTAAGTGATAAGAGGGAGGGGATTCCCTTTCTCCCCCCATTTGCACCCCCTGTGATGTATTCACTGTTAGCTGATGGGTTTACATGGTAACCAGGGAAAATATAAAACCCCAGGTCTTGCCCCCTTTTTTAAGTTTTTTGGGGGCCCCTCCCGGGGAAAGTTTCACACTAAAGGTAAAAAATATTGCATTAAAAAAGAAATTTGAGTGTTTTAAAATTTTTGACCCAATTTAAAAATGAATGTTTAAGTCCCCTAGTGGGACAAAAAAAAAATTGAAAAAAAAAGTTTAAACATAAATCCCAAGTAAGATAGATAAAAAAAAATCAAAATAACAAAACCTATACATAATTGGTATGGCTGCAGCCATAACGCCCAAACTACAAAATTATCACATTTCACATGGTGAACAGCGTAAAAAACTAAAATTGCAAAATGCCAAAACTACAATTTTTTGCAAAATTTTCTTACAAAACAAAGGAGAGCAAAGTCTATTATACACAAAAATTGCACCAATAAAAACTTCTACAGATCTAGCAACAGAAAAATAAAAATGTTTAGGTCTTGGAATACAGAGACACAAACTGAATTTTTTATTTAAAAAAAAATAAGTATTTTTTTTGCGCAAAAATTATCTTTTTTTTTTCAAAAAACAAATAATGTTACTGCCACAACTGTATTGAACCAAAGAATAAAGTTACCACAGTACATTTACCATATAGTGAATGGTGTAAATTTAAAATGCAAAAATGTGCCGTAATTACTGCTTTTTTTTCAATTTTTCCCCTAAAAATGTAAAAAATGTTGGGTCAATTTATAGTACCCCCAAAATGGTGGCTTTTAAAAAAAAAAAAAACAACCCCTCTTTACTTTTCCTGGAAAAACTTTTTAAAGGTGACCTGTTTCCAAGCTTATTAACCCCTTTTAAATTTCAATTTAGTTTTTTAATCTTTCAAAAAAATTTTAGGTTTTACATTTTGACATTTTGGAAAAAAACTTTTTTTAAAAGAATCAATAAGAAATTTATTGTTTAACTTGGGCGGGGTTTTTGGTTGCCGAAGGGGGGGTTTTTGGGGGTGTCCCCCCCCCCCCCCCCCCCCCCTGGGAAGGGGGGTGGTCCCTCCGTGGGGAGCCGGGGCAAAAGGGGGTTTTTTAGGTGGCGGAAAAGGGGGGGCAGGAGGTTCGGGGGGTGGGAAAAGGTAAAATGGTTCCCGGGGGCAAAAGGGGCCCGGGGGCCCCACTTTGGGGAAAGAGGGGGGCCGGCCGGGACCCACCCCAAAAAATTTACAAAAAAAAGGGTTTTTGGGTAAAAAATGACGTAAAAAGATTGGATAAAGGCCGGTTGAAACCCCCCCCCCCGGGGAAAAAAAGGGGTGGGAACGAAAAACATGTTTAAGAGGTAGGAAAAGGGTTTGGGGGGGGGTGGGGGGGGGCTGGTGGGGGGTTTTTTTGGTTTTGGGTGTTAGGAATTTTGGGTGATCCTTGGCAACCATTTTAAATAATCCGGTTTGGGGAGTTTAAAGGAAAGGGGAACCCGTTATGGGGGTGACTAAAAAAAGGGCCCCGGGTTTTTTTTGGTGGTGGGGGGTTGAAGGTGCAAGGAAAAAAGGGCCGCAAGGGCCCCCAAATTAAAAAGGGTAACCCCAAAAAAAGGTTTCGGCATTTTATAAAACGGAAAATAAAAAAAACCCCCCCCCCCAAATAATTTCGGGCGTTTTAAATTTATGTAGTTGTGTTGGTTGCAAAAAAACTCAAATAATCTCCCAAAAAATTAAAAACCCTTAAACAAAATTTGTTTTTAAATTTGTTTTAAAAAATTTTAAAAATCCACCCAAAAAGGAAAAAACAAAAAATTATAGCAAGTGTAGGTCCAAAAAAACCCGTTTCGCTATTAGTTTTTTAAAAGGGATCGTGGGGTTGGGAGTGATCCCCCTACCCTACAGCTCATTCCCAGGTTCATTTATTAAAAATCATGATTGAAAAAATTGTATTTTCTTTTTTGGAATATGGTATAATATGTGTCCCTGTATAGACATTGGTCTTTGTACTATTTTATCTATATATTTTTGATTATGGATTAGGGGCTTGCGCTCTTTTCTGTTTTTCCTTTTGGGTTTGGATTATATATTTTTTAATGCATTTAATACAATTTGTGATTTTTAATAAAAATTGTTTTTAGGTTTTTTTTTTGGGAGATTTTTTTGTTTGACCCTTTATTGTAATCCCCAAAAATTTAAAAACCCCTCCTACAAATTTATGCATTTCATCTGAATTGTTTTTTGCAATTCTTTTTACACATAAAAAGTTTAAAATAAACAAAAAAACACACAACAATGTATGAAAAATCCACCGAAAAGGTGCCCAAATACCCTAAAAAAAAAAAGGTTTAAAACCTTTTTTTGGAAAGGTGTTTCAAGCGGGTATGTAGTCTGTCTAAAAGAAAAACCTTATTATAGATAGGCATAGTGCATAAAAAATAAAAAAAAACACTGTAGATTGTAAAATGTGTAATATTTTTCCTTTAAAAATTTTAAGACAAATTTCTAAAGAGAACCCCTGTAGGGAAATTTTAAAACTAATATCTATGTAAAGCTAAAAAGGTTGACCGATTTTTCCTGTTTGGCACAATTGCATACTATACTGCTGTGTGAAAAGCAGAAAGGGGAAAATGTTTTTTTTGTTGATTTTTTTAAAAAAAATCCTTAAGGCTTGGATGCTACAATCCTTCAGAGTGGGAGAACTTGTGCCCTGTGCTGCATGCAAATTTTCAACACTTTGTACAGCTTTCGCAAGCAAATTAAGGTCAAGCACATTTTCACAGCATGTTGTCTTATTTTCTTGGTGAAAATTTAAAAAGGGAAAAATAATGCAGACCTTTACCCTCTGCCCCGGGAAATTTGGGTTTATAATTAAATTCTGTTTAAAAAAAAAATGCCCTTTAATTTCAGGTTAAACTATGAAAAACAAAAACTATTCGAAAAAAAAACAAAAACTAAAGGGTCCAAAAAACTACCAAAAAAAAGGGAGAAAAACGGGGGGTCAAAAAAAAGGCCCGCGGCCAAAATTTGGCCCCCCGGGGCCTTGTGTTTTCCGGCCCCCCGCGATCTTTCCCGATCCCCACGGTGTTTTACCACAGGCCCGCAGGTCAGTCAGCAGCTACACGCTCGGTGCAATGCTGGGGGCAGGAAGGGGAAGGGAAAGGGGGGGTTTGTTTCCCCCCTACCCCTTTTTCCTTTTTTAAAGTATTGTGCTTGGGGGGAGCACTGTACATAAAATAAAAGGGGGGCGCAGGGGGCGTGATTTCCCTCGCCCTTTCTCACGGCCCCCGCGGGGCGCTAGGTCTCCCCGGTCGGGAGCCTCTGCCCCCGGGGATCTCTGGGCCGGGTGACGGCGTAAGCGGCGTGACCCTCCGACCCCTTACCCCTGTACACCTGTCCAAAAAGGCCGGGGTGCACTGGGGTAGTGCCTCCAGCCCGAGCTTCAAAAGGCAGCGTACAGGGGGGTAGCAGAGGGAGCGGGCGATGCGCTTTTTGTACTTCCCCCGCCGGCGCTTGGGGATCAAGTGGGCGCCCCCGGGTGAGGGACATCACCCCCCGCCCGCGGCTAAACGAGAGGGGTGCAGGGAAAGTGCAGAGGGGAAGGGGAGGGGGGCATCGGGGGCATGGCCCAGGTGAGTAAACTATTTATTTTTTCCTTCCCCTAAGCCTGCCTTTTATACCCCCAAGCCTGCCTGTATACCCCCAAGCCTGCAAATACACCCCCTTTAACCCCCCTAACACCTCCTAAGCCGCCCATTTTCACCCCCCAAAACCTGCCTTTACCCTCCTAACTGCCTTTTCACCCCCTAAGCCCGCCATTACCAAACCCCAAAACCTGGGCCATTTTAACCCAAATTGCCTCCACCCCCTAAGCCTGCCCCTTTTCCCTAAGCCTGCCTTTTACCCCTAAACCCGCCTGGGATACCCCAAAACCTGCCCGTAACCCCTAAGCCTGCCTGTAACCCCCTAAGCCGCCGATACCCCTAAACTTTCCTTTAAAAACACCCCCCCCTTTTAAACCTGCCTTCACCCCTAAGCCCGCCCTTTCACCCCCCAAAGCGCCTATTTACCCCCCAAAACCTTTCCCTAAACCCTAACCTGCCTTAACCCCCAACCGGGCCCGTATACCCTAACCTGCCTTTAAACCCCCCAAACCCCCCTTTAACCCCCTAAACTGCCTTATACCCCTAAGCCCGCCCTTTTTAAACCCCCCAAACCTTTCCTTTAACCCCCCCAAGGGTTTTCTTTACCCCCCAAACCTTTCCTTTTTTTTGGCCCCCCGCTTGCCTTTAGGCCCCCCAGCCTTTCCAATTTTGCCCCCCCCGCCCGCCTTTAGGCCCCCCGCCTTTCCCTTTTAAACCCCCAAACCTTTCTAATTTTAAACCCCTTTTCCCCCCGGCCTTTTACCCCCCGCCTTTTGGGCCCCCCCCGCCTTTCCTTTTGGGCCCCCCAGCCTGCCTTTAGGGCCCCCCCAGGCCCGCCTAGTAGCCCCCCCGGGCCCGCCTTGATTGCCCCCCAGCCCGCCTAGATGCCCCCCCCAAACCTGCCATGCTAGTTTTCTCAGCAGGGCGATACGATTACAGGGAATACCCCAAATTTTTTTTATTTTTTTTTTTGTTTTAGCTTTTAACAATAAAAACACTTTTTTTTAAAAAGGAAAAACGTTTTTTCATCGCCCCGTCTGAGAGCCATAACTTTTTTTTTTTTTGTGTTTCCGGAAACTTTTTTGTTGGGGCGTTTTTTTTTTTTGGGGGGGGATGGGGTTGACTTTTTTTGGGGGGGGACAAGACCTTTTTATCAGTTTTAAATCCGTTTTTTTGGGGAAGGGAGGGTGAAGGGAAAAAAAATTTAACCTAGTCAGTGTTTTATTTTTTTATTTTTAAAAGCGCCAAACCCTTCAGTATTTTGAAAAAAATTAGTTTTACTCTTGGGTATTCGATTTCGGCGATAACCCCCAAATTTGGGATAGTTTTTTTTTTTGAAGCACTCTTAAAAAAAAAAAAAAAAAAAAAATGTTTTATTGTGTAAAAAAATATTTATGTATCGTGTTTTTTTAGAGCCAACTTTTTTAAAATTTTTCCCTATTCAGAAACTGTGTAAGGGGCGTTTTTTTTTGCGGGAAAGGAAAATTAAAAGGGGGGTTTATGTTTCATTAAAAGGTCTTCAGAAAAAGGGGACAGTGAAAACAAGGGGGCTTTGAAAAATTTGGGTGTTTATTTGCAAAGGGTGCCGGGTTTTCACAGTGTCCCCTTTTTTGTGTTTTTTTTTTACACTGATTCCCCCGTGGGTCTAATCCCCCGCCCCCCCTTGCAAATTTACTAGCTGAGAAACTCTTTTTCATTTTTGTAAGCCCCTGGGTCAATTTTAAGGGGGCTGTGTCTCTGACTCAATTAGGGGCCGTTTGCATTTTCTGTTTTTCCCCCACCCAGCAGAAAACAAAACTGCAACAGATTGTACAATGAGAAAACTGAAGGTTTTTTTCCCCCGTTTCCCAAAAATCTCCCGCATCACGCAGGGTCTGTGCCCTTCTTAGAAAACTGTAAACCCTCTCAGCTGGGAGAGGGGTCAGTGCTCAGAAATTTGATTTGAAATGCAGCCTAACGAAATTTAAAACTGATAGGGAGAGAAACAGTGAAATGTGGACTCAAAAGGGGGGAGGGGGAGTTCCCCAGGAGCAGTGAAGGGGGGATTTATGTCATCCCGGGTGGGGGGGGGGGAAAAAACCCGCCCCTGCTTTTACAGGCTGAGAAAACTTTAAAACAGTGTGAATCAGCGAAGTTTAAGGGGCGAAAACATCCCCCTTTTTTTGGGACAACTTTGGGTATTTAAGTTTTTTGGGGCTTTTTTTTCCATTTTATGTGCTGGCAATTCTGTGGGCTTTTTTTTTTAAGACGTTCACCCTCGAGTTAATTTTAAAGTGACAGATTTATAGGGGGGGGGTTACGGGACGCGGCGATTTCCAAAAAAGGGTACTTTATTTTTTATCTTTTTTTGGGGCGGGTTTGGGGTTGTAAAGGGGGAAAAAAAGGGCCCATTACGTGTTTTTTTTATTTTTTTTTTTTTTTTTTTTTTTTTCTGTTTTAAAATTTTTTCACTTTTCCCCAGTGGAGTTTTGTAACAGCAATCGTCGATTGCTGTTTCTATGGTAGGAAACCCGTACACAGCGTTACGAGGGGTACGGTCGCCCTGGTAACTGCCCAAACACCATTTCCCCCAATTTATTGGGGGGTATGGTGAGTCCCCCAAAAAATACCCGGAAGCAAACAGACAGCATCCCGGGGGTTGGTAAGCGGGGCCCGTAGCGGCGCGAGCCCCCATTATGCGCCGTTGTAGGCCGGGGGGCTCACTTTTCCCCTTTCTGGCTTTTTTTTATGTGCCATTACAGGTTGCGATTAAAAAAGCGTTAATCACCGCGGGCCCGGGCCCCAATCCCCGGGCCGGGGGGGTGATGCCCGGGATTAAGCCCGCGGTTTTTTTAAAGCAGGTTCCCCTGACGCGATCGTGGGGTGGGGTTGCCCGCAAAACCCGCCCCGATCACCAAAGGAAGTATGCATAGTCCCTTTGCGGGAAGTCACTTCCCCCCCTTTGGGCGTATGCATACGTCAATGTCGGGGAAGGGGTTTTTAAACCGGATGTAATAGAAGCAGAAAAAATGGCAGCCAAGAAGTTTCAGTAGGCTTTTTAAACCCTTTCAGCGAAATGGCTTGGCACCCCACCTTCTCAACAGGGGAGGGACACAGCACCACTCCTCATTAAATTTAAACACCACAACGTAGCATTTAAAAAAGGTAAAAACCAAACGGGATCCCAGCCCGGGTTCAGTCCCCGTGGTAATGGTGTGTTTTAACTATAATTTAAAAAGGGGTTTTTTCCCCGGAGGGGCCTTTAATTTGCTAAGGCAAAAGTAAACAAGCCAAGGGGTGAGCGGGGAGAAGGAGAGAGCTGGTAGAGCACAGAGCCATGCATTAAGGGGCGTGTGCAATGTTTCCCTCAAATTTTTCACTAAACTGTGGATTCTGTATACAAAAGACAAAAACTTTTTTCCCCGCGCTTGAAAGCTCCTTCAACCTTTTGAAAACCCTTTAAGTTCCCCGTCATCAGAAAAAGCGAGATCTACTCAGGGTAATCACTACAAAAAGTGGATTTGTTTTACAAAAAGGGCAATATTTTTCCCCCGTCCCCTTTAAAGCTTCTTCAGGTCCCCCTTTTTTCAGATAAGAAGTGTGCTCTGGCAAGCCCGGCCGTTCAGCTTGCCCCTCTGCCCGGGCGTAATTTAAGGGAAGCTTTAAGTAACTAAGGGCAGGTAAGGCACCTGTTTGCTCTCTCAGGCTGCAATTTTTTTTTTAAACACTTTTTTTAGAAAATTTATTAAATACCCATTTTGGGGGATCCCCCTTTAAAATTACATCGTGGCAAAACCCCTTTAACAGCCGGTACCAGCCATCTATAGAGCAGGCTCAGCAAGTGAGCCAGCTCCATAGTTTTTTCCCAGAATCTCCTTCACAGATTCCATTTAAAAAATTGTGTAGCATGCTGCGCTATTGTCCCTGTAAAAACAACACACCATGATGGAAACCTGACAGACCCCACTGTAATCAAAGGGGTCTTTTGAGTGCCATAGCGGTCTATCATAGAAGAGATCCTCAGCTACCAATGTGAACAGGGCCTTACCCCTTTTTAGCCCAAAAGGGCCCCTGCTTTTTAAATACCATAAAAAGCTAATTATTGTAAAAATAAGAAGTATAAGGGGCCAAACAAATTCCAAAAGGGGTTTCCCGATAAGGTGGGCTTATTTTGGTTTTTTCACCTTAGCCACTAGTAGTTGTTATCAACACTGCACTTAAAGAACTAGCAAATTTTGGGGTTAAAAACCCTATTCCCACCGAAAATAGAGTACAAAAAATTTCCCAAAAAATGATACGTCAGGTTTGGGAAATATTTTGAAAAAGTTTTGGGGACCCCTTTTTAATCCTTTTTCATTTTTTGTTTTTTAAATTTTTTGGGTGTTTGCAACAGCCATTTCAATTTGATTTATCTAATAACTGATGGACACAGTAATATTTCCAGATTGAAATGAGGTTTATTGTACTAACACAAAATGTGCAATATTAGTTATTAGATATATCAAATTGAAATGGCTGTTGCAAACACCCAAATATTTATAACTAAAAATGATTTAGATTAATAGTGGTGCCCAAACTTTTTCATATGACTGTAAGTAAAATAGGGCCTCCCTAGTTTAAAGCACACAAGACAAAGAGTAGAATGATGAGCAGAATTGGCAAACGCCAAGGTTTAGTTTTTTAGCATCAGTTTTATATTTGAATTACATGAAATTTAAAAAAAAAAATTATTACTGAATAAACTTACTACAGGCAAAAGATAAAAAAAAAAATGTTCCTCAAGCTCAAATAAATATACAGTTGAAACCAGAAGTTTACATATATTGTATAAAAAGACACATATGCATGTTTTTCTCATTATCTGACATGAAATCAGAATAAACCTTACCTGTTTTAGGTCAATTAGGATTACCAACATTATTTATATTTACCAAATACCAGAATAATGAGAGATAATTTTTTAAGGCATTTTGATTACTTTCTGCAAATTCAAAACTTTACATACACTAGGATTGCGAGCCCATATGATGATGTCATGTCTTTGGAAGCCTCTAGCTTATTGGCAACATCTGAGTTAGAGACACACCTGTGGATGTATTTTAAGGCACACCAGAAACACACTGCTTCTATGTGTAACATCATGGGAAAGTCTAAAGAAATCAGCTAAGATATCAGGAAGAGAATTGTGGACTTGCACAAGTCTGATTCATCCTCGGGTGCAATTTCCAGATACCTGAAGGTGCTTCGTTTATCTGTACAAACAATTATGGAAATGTCCAGCCGTCATACCACTCAGGAAGGAGACGGGTTCTGTGTCTCAGAGATGAACATGCTTTGGCCCAACATGTGCATATCAACCCAAGAACAAAAAACCTTGTGAAGATGCTGGCGGAAGCTGGTAAGATTGTGTCAAAATCCACAGTGTAACAAGTACTGTATCAACATTGGCGGAAAGGCCACTTTGCCAGGAAGAAGCCATTACTCCAAAAGAAACATATAAAAGACAGATTAATATTTGGAAATGCACACAGGAACAAAGACCTACATTTTTGGAGACCATCGTTATGTTTGGAGGAAAAAGGGAGAAGCTTGGAAGCCTAAGAACACCAACCCAACTGTAAAACATGGGGGGTTGCAGCATCATGTTGTGGGGTTGTTTTGCTGCAGGAGGGACTGGTGCACTCACAAAACAGATGGCATCATGAAGAAAGAATATTATCAGCCGGGAAGTTAAAGCTTGGGTCTTCCCAAATGGCATACCCAAACATATCCCAAACTAGTTAAAAATTTGGCTTTAAGATAACCAAGTCAATGTTTTGGATGGCCATCACAAAGCCTTGATTTTAAATTTATGAAAATTTATGGACAAGTGAAAAGGCAGTGTTGAGCAAGGTGCCCTTTACAAACTTGGCTCATTAACAGTTCTTCAGGAGGGAAATGGCCAAAAATTTCCCTATTTAATTATTGTGAGAAGCTTGTGGAAGGCTATCCAAAAGGTTTGACCCAAGTCATATAGTTTAAAGGGCAATGCTACCAAGTACTAATGAAATGTATGTAAACTTTTGCAGAAAGTAATAAAAATGCCTTTAAAAAATCCCTCTCAGATTATTCTGGCATTTGGCGAATATAAGAATGTTGGTAATCCTAATTGACTAAACGGTAAGGTTTATTTTTGATTTCATGTCGTTTAGTGAAAAACATGCATATGTGTCTTTTTACAAAGTGTATGAAAACCTCATGTTTCAACTGTGTATGAAGATTAAGTGTGAAACTTCACTGTAAGGCCAAGGCAGAAGATTACAGTGACGGAGTATCTGTTTTTCTTCCGCCCAAATAGAACCGAAACCAGAAGGCCTTTGCGGACTGTTTTCCACACTACAAAGAGGCATCATGTCAACACAAGCTACAGTTGTCATATGGGTTAACACAATCTATGGAGGACGGAAGACCTTCTCTGAAGATTATTATGATCATCCTAAAATGCTCCTGGTCATATACAAAGACCATTATGCATACCAACTTGGGTTTTTAATAGTGGATATAAATCAGATCCCACAGTGTTTACCGTTTCAATAAACCAATCTATGGTGATTATGTAATAAATGGTCAACAAGTAGTTAATTTCACCATATAATACAGTAACTGATGATTAACTCCTTAACGACCGCCCACCGTCTTTTGATGGCGCGCATTTCAGGTCGTTCGTCTGCAGCGACGTCTTTTGGCGTCGCTGCTGCATACATCGTAGGTTGCGGCGGCCGGGAATAAGAAAATAAATAATAAAAATAAATATTTAATAAAAAATAATTGTGCATATATTATACACACAAAAAACCTGCACATATTCGGTATCTACACGACCGTAATAACCTGTAGAATTAATCGAACCAATTATTAAGTGTGAAATGTGAATGGTGTAAAAAAAATTGTAAAAAAACAAAAAATAAAATAAAAACAAATGCTGCAATTATTTCTAAGTGAACTTAAACTATTCCCCCATAAAGTACAACCTGTCTCGAATAAAACAAGGCCTCATACAGCTCCGTCATTGAAAAAATAAAAAAGTTACAACTGTTGAAACGCAAGGAGGCTTAAGAGGTTAAGCTAAATGCCCATTCTAGATGTACCAATGTCAGCTGAAGTACTAGATAGTAGGCTTCATGCTAGGAGAAAGAAGCAGCACATTAAATTGTGACAGAACAGGGAGCACAAAAGTGTTAGATCTGATTCTTTTTAAAGAACAAAAATACAAATTAGGTAGTAAAGTAAATGTGCTGGAAAAAAGAGAAAAACTTCTAACACTACAGGTGCAAAATGACTGCAATAGAAGAGACTTTGATCCAGCTTATGTAATCCCATCATCAAGGAAGATGTAAGATTTTTAAATTGCTTTTCCAGGGTTAAAAATAATGAATAAAATTGCCCAAAATGCTAAAATGATAAAACATCTGATATGTTTGTTTGAGTAAAAAATTGTGTTCCCAATGAAATAACAATTTTGAAGCATCTTATCTCATAACTCTATATTCTGTTGTTTCTCCATCATTCCTTCTAGAAATGTATTACTCAATAGTCAACTGGGTGTTGTCCTATGAAAGGGGAGTGTCTCTGCACACACTGACTGCACAATGCCAGACTGTGCCAGGACACACCCCCAATTGGTAAAGCAATGTTGACAATTTAGTAATTAAATTATAGGGTGAATAATACATGAACCACACAACATAGAGAGCTAGACCGGGCATCCTCAAACTGAGGCCCTTCAGCTATTGGGAAACTACAAATCCCATCATGCATTTATATAATCTATAACAGTGGGAATGATGGGAGTTGTAGTTTCCCAACAACTGGAGGGCCGCAGTTTGAGGATGCCTGATCTAGACACTTCACATAATGTAGAATTGTTATTTCATGGGGAATACAATTATGAACTAAAATAGATATATCAAGAACAGCCACAATTCCTCTTAATTAAATTTTTTTATGACACTCACCGTTTGTGTCCCTGGCTGCACGTGTGCAAACTGATGGGTCACAAGAGTGGATCTGCTAATCATGAGCTGATACAGTGACCTCCCAATCTGGTCCTAAGAGACTCATCTATTATGAGAGTATGTTCACACTGCTTTTTTCAGTCCGAAAAATGGATTGAAAAGCGCTGCATAAAACGTACCCAAAGTGTGCTGCGTGTTTGGATGCGTTTTCTATAGATTTAAATAGGGTTTCTGCTGCGTAAAATGGATCAAGAATTTACGTGTCAATTCTTTGAACAGATCTGAAATACGCATGTAAAACACGCATCAGCGTTCAGACATTTCGATTGCGGATGTGTGTTTTACATTGAAACTAATGTAAATCACACTGCACATTATTAGATGCGTGTTTGGGTCCAATTTGGGTCTGAAACACTGATCCAAACACGCATCTAAAAAAAACGGCAAGTGAACATACCCTAAGGGTTCTTTCACACAATGTATTTGCAGGGCGTACTTCACTGCGTTATTGGGCTGCAATACGCCCTTCAAATGCATTAAAATCATAGCACGCATTGCCCAGCGCACAGTACATACTTTTAAAAAAAAAAAAAAAAAAAGGTGACATGTCACTTGCTTCGTGCTCTTATGCACCAGGGAACACTGAACAGGAGGCCAGGTTGTAGCACTGTTGAAACAGCAGGTGTTTTGCAGCACGCACAGGAATGCGCCACAATACGCCGTGTGAACTCTGCCTAACACTAGTTATTATAGCTCACTGACTTCTTTTACATGTGCTTACTCTTTGCAGGCAGGCTTGGTGGTCAATGTAAGACAGAAGGTTCAGCAGGATAAATGTAAAAGGGAATGAAAAGAGTCTAAGGGATGTGCTGCTTTTCTACTAAGAGTCAAGATTTAAGTGATATGATATGTTCACATAGAGTATTGCCGTGCGTACTGTACATGCAACAATACACCGGGTGTTTTAGAAGTACGCTGTCACATCAAGGAAAGTACAGTGAGCCCTGACTGGAACCCAGCCCACTGTCCCTACCTACTTGCCGTGTGGCCCTAGGCGGCAAACGCCAACTGGGCGACAGTCCCTGCGCTGCTAGAGTGCGGGGGTCGTCAGGAGGAAGAATAGTCAGACAGTCCAGGTCAAACCAATCAGAAACGTCAAGCCACAAATCAGAACCCAAGAGAAACCTTAAAGAGGCCGGGGTCAAAAGCACAAACGGGAGTGGGGTACAAAATCAGAACGTAAGACAGGGTCAGGAAACAAGCCGAGGTCAGGAGCACGGGTAAGCATACAAACGAACAAAGCACAGGTAAGGCAGCCAGGAAAATATCGCAGGTGCAGCACACAGCCAGTTTAAATGTGATTCCTGGATACCACCCCTGTAGCTGATTGGAGCGGCCTCCGGGTCCTCCCATTAGCTGGTGCAACACGCCCCCTGTCCGGAGTGGCTGGACCTCTGTCTATCACAAAGTTGCCAGCAGAATGTGTATCAGGCTGGGGTCACTGGTCAGCTGCTGAACATTGCTCCCTGCAGGCCAAGCGCCGGCTAGCCCTGACAGTACCCCCCCTTTTAAGCTAGGTTCACACGGCTGAACTGCGGGACATAATTACGTCCCGCAATGACGCCGTGTGGCCGGGGGCGGGGCGCCGGCACTTCGCCGGCCCATAGACACTCATTACTAGCGGCGCGTATACGCCGCTAGAAAGTGACCTGTCAATTATTAGGAGACGTAATCCATAGTTCTCTATGAGAACTGTGGATTACCATAATGAATGGGCCGTTTTCAGCCCGTAATTTGCGCGCTTCGGCGCGTAATTACGGTCCGAAATACGGCCCATTTTAAGCCGTGTGAACATGGCCTTAGGAGGGGCCACCTGAACCTTCCCTGGTCTAGGTTTGTCCAGGTGAGACTCATAGAATTTCCTCACCAGGTGATTAGCATGGATGGATTTTGCCGGAACCCATGATCTCTCCTCAGGACCATAACCCTTCCAATGGACCAGGTACTGCAGTGACCTTTGGACCTTACGAGAATCCAAAATATGGGTGACTTCATATTCTATCTCCCCCTCTATGCAAACTGGAGGAGGAGGTCTAGAGGGCGGTGAGACAGAATGAATATACCTCTTAAGAAGTGCATGATGGAACACGTTATGTATACGGAGAGACTAAGGTAATTTCAGCCGATATGCCACCGGGTTAACCACCTACTGAATCACATATGGACCTACAAATCGAGGCACGAGTTTACCAGAGGGAACTTTCAATCACAGATTTCGGGTGGATAACCATACTTTATCCCCAACCGCAAACCCTCTAGAACACGCCGTCTATTAGAATTTTTCTTCTGGATGTTCTGGGTATGAATCAAGTTCTTCTGAACCTGTGCCCAGACTGTGCACAGATCTTTAATGATAACATCCACCCCGCTGAGATCAGATGTAGCACTGGAACATGATGCATGCCTTGGGTGAAAAACAATTACAGTAAAATGTTGAAGTACCAGACGAACTACTAACCTGATTGTTAATGGCAAATTCAACCAATGGTAAGTATTTTACCCAGTCTACCTGCTGATCTGATACATAACAACAGAGTTTTTGTGTTACCATTTGATTTACCCTCTCTGTCTGCCCATTAGTCTCTGGGTGGAAGGCAGAGGAGAAGGACAGGGTGATACCCAGAGCCTTGCAAAGAGCTCTCCAAAATCGAGAAACGAACTGAACCCCTCTGTCCGAAATGATATTCTCTGGTAAACCATGAAGCTTGACAATGTGCTTGACAAAGAGTTCAGCAAGTTTTTTGGACGACGGTAACCCCCTTAATGCAACAAAATGGCACATCTTACTGAAATGGTCCACTACCACCCTAATAACTGTTTTGCCCTCTGAAGGGGGAAGGTCCATCATAAAATCCATGGAGATATGGGTCCATGGATGTTCAGGTATAGGTAGAAGGCATAGTTCATCAGGAGGACGAGTTCTGGGAACTTTAGCTCGAGAAATAAGCTTTTTTGTGCCAGACACTTCAGGATGCCCAGATAACACGGAATCATGAAATTCTTTTAATATTCGTAGCAGGAACTAAGTGGAGACAAAGACCTTCGAAAGAGGACAATTAGCAGGTCTCATATCCTGGTGGGACTTACTCTCAGTGGCTAAATCAGGGGAAATAGCTGAGACAACAGTCTCCTTGGGCAATATAGGTACCAGATCCTCCTGGGATGAGTGGCAGGCACAGAAGCTTCTAGATAAAGCATCAGCCTTCACATTTTTCGAACCAGGTCTGTAAGTAACAACAAAGTTGAAGCGCGTAAAAAATAATGCCTAACGCGCCTGACGTGGATTTAACCTTTTAGCACTCTAAAAAGGTGAGATACTTATGATTAGTAAGGACTGTGACTTGATGCTGGGCACCTACAAGGAAATGGCGCCATTTAATAGCCAACAACTCCCGGTTCCCAACATCATAATTCCTTTCAGCTGAGGAAAATTTACGTGAAAAGGCACAAGGGCGAAGGTTAGTCATAGTAGCGGACACCTGAGACAAGAACGCCCCTTTGCCATACTCGGAAGCATCAACCTCAACGACAAAGGGTTTGCTATGACCTGCTTGAATCAACACAGGAGCTGATACAAAACACTGCTTAAGCGTCTCAAATGTCTCTATGGCCTCAGATTGCCAATTACTGAACTTCACCCCCTTCTTAGTCATGCCAGTCAAAGGCCGAACTAAGACAGAAAAATTACGAATAAATTTACGATAGTAAATAGCAATCCCTAGGAACCGCTGCAGGGCCTTCAGGGATGAAGGGCGGACCCAATAAAGAATAGCCTGAATTTTACCGGGGTCCATACGAAATGAGTTAGGAGTCAGGATGTACCCAAGAAAAGGTACCACCTGCACCCCGAAAACACATTTTTCAAGCTTGACAAACTATTTTCCTTCAGGATTTGCAATACCTGTCGTACGTGTTTAACGCGAGACGACCAATCTTCCAAATAGATTAAAATGTCATTCAGGTAAACGACCATACAACAACCAATGAGTTCCCGAAAAACATCATTAACCAGGTTCTGGAACACCGCGGGAGCATTACACAATCCGAACGGCATAACCAGATACCAAGGCTGTGGAGTCGGAGTCGTGGAGTCGCTGGCTATTTTGCAGGAGTCTGAGTCATCATAAAATGGACCGACTCCGACTCCCAATATATAGAATTAGTTGGTCAAGTTACTTCAATGCAGTGCAAAGAGCAAGAGGAATTGGGTCCGGCCAGTGCTACTGCTCCCATATCTTCAGCCTTATCACATGAGGAGTGTAATTGATGACATGGAGCAGGCAAAGCGCTGCCCCAGGGGAAAAGATTACACTTCCAGGGCAAACAGATTTCAGCAAACTTTTTCACCTGCTTTCAAAGAAGTAGAAGAGTTTAAAAATTCATCAAAACTGACTGTGGCTGAGGCAATTCCTTTATACCCTGACATTGTTAGAGATGTTGCCCCTGTGGTCACCGCTTTGACCCCAACCCGAGTTAGTGTAGAGGGACCGTTCTCTAGCCTGGAAATAATGAGATCAGATGTGAGGTCATGTATGCAGGATCTGAATACTATTTCTCAGAACAAATTCAGAGACTTCACCTAAATGTTCCTGCAGTGTTTTGCATATTTACAATTTTTTTTTGTGACCTAAAGTCATATCCAATAAATATATTTTACACTGACAAGCAAAATGGTAACAATGGTTTGAACTTGTGACTTTCAGGCTCCATATCTCTCCATCCACTACAGCTTTGTACATGAGGCTACTGTAATTGTATATACAGTCATCTGACCCATATTATACATAAATTTGACTTGCAACTATTTAGCATCTGCTTAGTTACAATTTTGCTCCTAAAAAAATCAAAGTGTTAATTTTTATTATTTTGTTAGTATTTGGTAAATCCACCTTTGGTTTTTAATACTGCCTGAATCCTTCTGGGCTCTTAATCTTGACCAAAATTTGATCCCATGTCTCTTCTACACATTCCCAATGTTGGTGCAGACTGGACTTGGATACAAATAAAGCTTTTTCTTCAACTCTACCCACAAGTGTTCAAAAGATCAAAACATTGTTACCCTTTTGCTTGTAAGTGTCTGTTGTACCTAAATAGCTTGATTATTGTATCATAAGTTGATAAACAGCCTGATATTACCATTTTACTACAGTAAAGTTATCACTTAAACATGCGCTATGTATGAGGGAGTCAGGAGTCGGAGTTTTGGGAAATTGAGGAGTCGGGGCTTCGGCTTGCCGACTCCACAGCGCTGCCAGAAACTCAATATGACCATCAGGAGTGTTAAACGCGGTTTTCCACTCATCCCCTTCTCGGATACGGATGAGGTTATAGACCCCTCTGAGGTCCATCTTGGAAAACCACTTTGCTCCCTGGATTTGATTGAACAGATCAGGGATCAAGGGTAGCGGGTATTGTTTTTTTACTGTTATTTTATTCAGTTCATGGTAATCTATGCATGGACAGAGGCCTCCAACCTTTTTTCCTACAAAGAAAAAACCCTACCCCCCCATGGGGGACACCGAAGGTCAGATATGCCCCTTCTGTAAGCTTTCTGAAATATATTGCTTTATAGCTAGTCTCTCTGGACCAGACAGATTATATATCCTCCTCTTGGGAAACTTTACTCCAGGCAATAGGTCAATGGCACAGTCTTAAGATCTATGAGGGGGCAGTATCTCCGACTGTTTCTGAGAAAATACTTCAGCAAAGTCACGAATGAAAACAGGAATCAGCTCCACCCCAGTATTGCCCAGTATGATAGGGAGACATTTGTCAACACACAGTTGTCCCCACTTGACTAATTCACCTGAATTCCAGTTGAACACCGGGTTGTGTTTCTGAAGCCAGGGCAACCCCAAAACCACATCAGCGGCCATGATAAATAGAATACACTTTTCAGTATGTATGGATCCGACCACCATCTCCAGCTCAGGGGTACAATGCTGGATTGTGCCCCGAGCTAGTGGAGTGGAGTCAATAGCCACAACCCGCAGAGAATCAGATAGCGGTTTCCAAGGTAGGCCTAGACGTTTGATGAAAGACGCATCAACAAAATTAGAAGCTGATCCAGAATCCACAAACGCACTCTCAGAACCAGACAGCGACAAGTATGAAATCTTAACTGGGAGCAGCAATTTTTGGATACAATAGGAAATAACTGCTCGCCTAGGTGACCTTCCTACGAATCACCTAGGCGCTGGAGTTTTCCGACCTGGTCTTCCTCTTGGAGCACTCCCGGATGACGTGTCCATCTTCGCCACAGTAAAAGCATAATCCCTGGATACGACGAGAAATCCTACGGTCCCTAGCAGTAGTGGCAGAAGAAGCCCCCACTTGCATTGGTTCCTCTGGGTTTATATCAGGAACCGTGGGTGTAGAGGTGACCATGGAGGGAACCACCGGGGTGGTAGCCTTCTCCTGACGTCTCTCCCTTATACGTCTGTCCAAACGGCTAATGCCATAGCCTCATCTAAAGTACCAGGGGAAGGGTAAGCCACCCATAAATCCTTCACATGGTCAGCTAACCCTAATCTAAACTGACATCTAAGAGCTGGGTTGTTCCACCCAGACGGAACACAACAGCGCCGAAATTCGGAGCAATACTCCTCCACAGTCTTTTTACCCTGCCTCAAGGTGGTCAGCAGAGCCCCGGCCACAGCTTCCCTATCCGGGTCATCAAAAAGGACCCCTAAGGCGGCAAAGAACCTGTCCACGGAAGACAGTCCTGGCGAACCAGGTGGTAAAGAGAATGCCCACTCCTGGGGGGGACCCTGCAGTAGGGACATAAAAATTCCCACCCACTGCTCCTCATTGCCCGAGGTACATGGGCGGAGCCTAAAATACATGCGACATCACTCTCTAAATGCCAAAAAGGCCTTCCTGTTGCCTGAGAACCTGTCAGGCCACTGGATAGAAGGCTCCACAGGAGGGGAAGGTAGTGCAGGGACACTTGGATCCTGGACTAGCTGGGTTAGCCCCTGCATCTGATCTACCAGAGCTATCATGGGGTTCATAGTGAGGGTAGAGCAGTAACGGTTTTGGTCTGTGATAATGTCATGTCAAGGGAAGTACAGTGAGCCCTGACTGGAACCCAACCCACTGTCCCTGCCTACTTGACGAGCTGCCCTAGGCGGCAGACGCCAACTGGGCGACAGTCCCTGCGTTGCTAGAGTGCCGGGGCCGTCAAGAGAGAGAATAGTCAGACATTCCGGGTCAAACCAATCAGAAACGCCAAGCCACAAATCGGAAACAAAGAGAAACCTTAAACAAGCCAGGGTCAAAAGCCAAATGGGAGCGAGGTACAAAATCAGAACGTAAGACAGGGTCAGGAAGCAAGCCGACGTCAGGAGCACAGGTAAGCACTGTTGAAACAGCAGGTGTTTTACAGCACGTACAGGAATGCGCCACAATACGCCGTGTGAACTCTACCTAACACTAGTTATTATAGCTCACTGACTTCTTTTACATGTGCTTACTCTTTGCAGGCAGGCTTGGTGGGTCAATGTAAGACAGAAAGGTTCAGCGGGATAAATTGAAAAAGGGGAATGAAAAGAGTCTAAGGGATGTGCTGTTTTTCCCTACTAAGAGTCAAGATTTAAGTGATATGAAAATGTTCACATAGAGTATTGCCGTGCGTACTGTACATGCAACAATAAAACCGGGTGTTTTGAAGTACGCTGTCACATCAAGGAAAGTACAGTGAGCCCTGACTGAACCCCACCCACTGCCCCTACCTACTTGCCGTGTGGCCCTAGGGGGGCAAAACGCCAACTGGGCGACAGCCCCCTGCGCTGCTAGAGTGCGGGTCCGTCAGGAGGAAGAATAGTCAGACATTCCAGGTCAAACCAATCAAAAAACGTCAAGCCACAAATCAAAACCCCCAAGAGAAACCTTAAAAGAAGCCGGGCCCAAAAGCACAAACGGGAGTGGGTACAAAATCAGAACGTAAGACGGGGTCAGGAAAAAAACCGACTCAGGAGCACAGGTAAGCATACAAACGAACAAAGCACAGGAAAAGGAAGCCAGAGAATATCCCCAGGCGCAGAAACTCAGCCTGCAAGGAGTTTAAATGTGATTCCCGGATACCGCACCTGTACTGTTTGGGAATGACCCCCGGGAGGCCCCCCTTTGGCTGGTGCGACACCCCCCCTGTCCGGAGTGGCTGGACCTCTGTCACTCACAGAGCTGCCAGCAGAATGTGTATCAGGGTGGGGTCGCTCATTAGCTGCTGCAGAACATTGCTCCCTGCAGGCCGAGCGCCACCTAGCCCTGACATACACGCTGGCCATTGACTTTCACTTCCAATTCACATGTCAAGTCTTTTTCCCCGCGCATATTGTACACCAAGGAAAACGTTGGGTAATCATAGCTCTCATTGAGAACTATGAATTACCAATCTGCAGAGAGTAATTCGGGTGTAGTGCAGCACAATTACGTGCCGAATTATGGCCGCAAATACACCGTGTGAACATATTCACAAAGCGGAAAAAGTTTTAAAAAGGTTTCTAAGGCTACGTCTACACAGCACAAATACCATCGGATTTTCGGCATTTTCAGTATTCTGAAACTGGCGAGAATCCGACGGTCCAATGTGCTGCATAGAACGCAATGAATAACCCGTGCTGTAGTCTATACAGCATGGGATTTTACCTGCGGCGTGTAAAATCAGGCAGAATATGCAACATGTTTCTGCAGTTAAATGACAATAACCACGGTCCTGCATAGGACAGAAAGCAGTCGGCTTTCTATCGTTTTTTGTCCTGTGCTGTGTGGACCTAACCACTGAACAATCGAGTAGGATTCGTACCACTGAAACATTTTTCTGAGTACCTTCCAGTTGACCAAAAACAGTCAAGTTTTTTTTCTGTTTAACCCCTTAAGCCCCAGGCCTGAAAAGTAGTTGATGACCAGAAAATTGTTTTAGTTTTTGCCTCCTTGCGTATCAACAGTTGTAACTTTTTTATTTCTTCAATGACGTAGTTGGATGAGGCCTCATTTTATTCGTGACAAGTTGTACTTTATGGGGGAATAGTTTAAGTTCATTTAGAAATTATTGCAGAATTTTTTTACACCATTCACATTCCACACTTAATAACTTGTTAGATTAATTCTACAGGTTATTACGGTCGTGTGGATACCTAATATGTGTAGGGGGTTTTTTGTGTGTAATGTATGCACAATTATTTTTTATTAAATATTTATTTTTATTTTATTTATTTTTATTCATTTTTTTTACACTTTTTACTTTTTTTTTAATCCCATGAAGGGAGAACTGTTTTACACTTGGTAATGTATTAGCATAATTCATAGGCAGTGATCTGGACAGCACACAGTGTGTCCTGGTCACTGGCTTCATACACAGACAGCTCAGGGGCCACTCTAGTTCCCCAGAGCTGACTGTGCAGCCTGTTCCCCGGGCTCTGTCGGGTCACTGGGTGTTCCGATCACCCGACAGAGTAGGGAACCCTTTGATTGCGCTACGGTAACGCACCGCCGCAATCAAAGGGTTAAAGCACCGGTTTGCAGAGGTTTCCTCCGCTCCCCGGCGCTCGCAGGAGATGCTCTGGGATCAGGGCTGTGTAGTACAGCCCCGATCCCAGCGCAGCTGCGGCGCTGCAAACCCAGAAGTTTGCAGCAGACGAACGACCCACACCAGCCGACGTCAAAAGACGGTGTGCGGTCGTTAAGGTACTAACTATATGACTGGAGTCTATGCTTGAACTGCTTACTCCATTCTGAGTGAGGGAATTTTCCACATTTCATCACACAAAAGTGCAAGCAGAGGTGGGTCAGCAGACCTGAAAAGCAACCAGGGAGGCGAATAATTCCAAAGGTATGCCTGTTTTAGCATTTTTGGACATTGTAATGTACCACAGCCAAAAAAAGACCTTCTCATTGAGGTATATAGTCAAAGTAGTGAAGTCTGTCAATGTAAATAGACAGTTCTATAGAAGTAATGAATGTACAGTGTTTCCTCAACAATATTATTCGGTTCCAGGACGACTTATATATGTTTAGACCAAAATTCTAAGAAAAACTGGTAATTGGTCCCAAAATGTGACCAATACTAATACAGATAAAGCAAATCCTTACATATAATAGAAAGAACTGCTGTAATCACTTACTATAACAAGGACAGATGCTTATTTGGGTCATGAACTATATACACAATGTGCCAGACAAAAGGAGCCCAAAGGAGCCCCTCATCCTGGCACATAAGAGCAGTACAGAACACCAACAGTGGGGGAAAAAAGTATTTAGTCAGCCATCAATTGTGCAAGTTCCCCCACTTAAAAAGATGAGAGAGGCCTGTAGCTGACATCATAGGTAGACCTCAACTATGAGAGACAAAATGAGAAAACAAATCCAGAAAATCACATTGTCTGATTTGGAAAGAATATATTTGCGAATTAGGGTGGAAAATAAAGTATTTGGTCACCTACAAAGAAGCAAGATTTCTGGCTCTCACAGACCTGTAACTTCTTCAAGAAACCCCTCTGTCCTTCACGCATTACCTGTAGTAAGGGCACCTGTTTGGACACATTTTCAGTGTAAAAGACACCTGTCCACAACCTCAAACAGTCACACTCCAAACTCCACTATGGTGAAGACCAAATTGCTGTCGAAGAACACCAGGAACAAAATTGTAGCCCTGCATCAGGCTAGGAAGGCTGAATCTGCAATAGGCAAGCAGCTTGGTGGGAAGAAATCAACTGTGGGAGCAATTATTATAAAATGGAAGACACCCAAAGACCACTATAATTTCCCTCCACGGGGGTCCACGAAAGATCTTCACCCCGGGGGGGAAAAAAATATACAAAAAAAGGTGAGCAAAAATCCCAAAACCAAACGGGGGAAACCTAGTGAATGACCTCGAGATGGGACCAACGAAACAAAGGTACACAAAGGCCGCCAGGATCGATCCTGCAGTGCCAGATGAAACGGGGCTGGGTCTTCCCACATGACAATGACCCCAAAACAACACCCAAAGGCAATGAATCAGTGCTTTGTAAGAACTTTCAAGTCCGGAGTGGCTTAGCCAGCCCTCCAGATCTCAACCCCCATAGAAAACCTTTTGGGAGGGAGTTAAAAACCCCTTTTTTGCCCACAACAGCCGCAAAACATCACTCTCAAGAGAAACTGCATTTTGGAAAGGGCCCAATACCAGCAACATTGGTGCCAACCTTTGAAGACTTACAGAAAAGTATTCAATTACAAAGAACATACTAGGGAAGGGGAAAAAAAATTTCTAAGTGGGGCAAAAGTGAAAAAAAAAAGACTTGTCCATGTTTGCGGGGGGTTTGTTTTTTACGGAGTTTATTCTTTTGGAAAAAAAAATGTGTTATCGTATTCAAAAGGTTTTACGCATCTGGGGAATACCCAAAAATTAGGTTTCAGTTAGTTTTGGTACTGTAAAAAAATTAAACATTTTCATTTTGAAATTTGCCCGCAGCGCCTTTTTTTGCACCAATAACTTTTTTGTACAACACCTACGGCCCATGAGGTGCATTTTTTTCGGGGAAAAAGTGTAATTTTTTAAAGCAAAACACTTTGAAATGGATGCGACTTTTTTGATCACTTTTATTCCAATTTTTATGCGACGTGAAATGACCAAAAAAACGCAACACCGCCGGGTGTTAGCTGCAATTAGCCGCTTCGCAATCCCGTTTCAAAGCCGCTTACCGGTGCTATGACATACTCATACGTCAGGTCGGTAAGGGGTTAAAAAAAAATAAAAAGGCTTTATGCTTTTTAAATATCTGCTGCAGCACGATCTTCTGTGACCAATGACTTTTTGTTGTTCTATCTCTAAACCTAAGAGCTTGTTTTCTGTGGGTAGAAATGTAGTTTTTTTCGGGATTCATGTGACTTTTTGATCTCTTTTTATTCCAATTTCTTAGAAACAAAAATGACAAAAAATCACCACAATTTTGCTGTTGGGAAATTACTTTTTTATCTACAGTGTTCAGTGTACAGGATCATTTATGTTATATTTTAATAAGTGTGCCTTTTACTTAATGGCGATACTAATTAAGTTTGTTTTACACTATTCGGAAGATGACAAAGAGAGGGTGTTTTGAACCTTTCTCCCCCCTTCCCACACCTGTAGTCCCTTTAGAGGTACTTGACCACTAAGAGATGCAATCACTTGTACAATGTTCAGAAATAATAAGATATAGCGGGAAAGTGTACGGATCTCCCTTACATCATGCGTATGACAACTACTCGGCTACCCAAAAATCTTCTTGCAGAGGGTCCAATCAGGGACCAAAATGATGCACAGCATTGTTGCTTAAAGGGGATGTATCGCTTCCTTAGTTCGGCTGATTCATACTGCTCTCAGCTTCTCAACTCTAGAAATGCAGGGACGTTTCTTCCCCTCCCAGCTGGGTGACATCATCCCCTCCTTCACTGTACATGCTGGCTCCCGAGACTCCCCCCCCCCCCCTCCCATCCTGAGTCCACATGTCACTGTGTCTCTCCCTATGCAGTCTTATTTTGTAAGAGCTGTATACATACCACAGGCTGCATTCAATCTAGACTGAGCACTGATCTCTCCTCTCACAGCTGAAGATGTGTTACAGTTGAATCCAGCTGTCTATGAACGGCACAGATCTCCCTTCTAAGCAGGAGAGTTAGGCACCGGGACAAAACGGTTATGTTTTCTCATTGGAGAATCTGCTCCAGTGTGTTTCTGCTGGGTGTGGAGAGAGAAAATGCTACAGCCCCTAACTCTGAGTCAGGCAGGGATGGACACAAATTGTGCTGTTTCCTGATTGTGTAAGCCCTTCAGTGTTATTCTGTTTCTTCTGGCTGTATAAAGTGAAAATGTGCCGGTCCCTTACTCTGAGTGAGAGACACAGGAATGCTCCATCCTGTGAATAGGAGGGGGGGGGCTGAACAGAATGTAAATGAGCTCTCAGCTAGTGAAATGCAAGGAGGAGGGATCCAATGAGAACTGGATATCAGTGTAAACAAAAACACAAGATAAGGAATACTGTGAAAACAAGACAGCTTTGCTAATGACATCAACTGCAAAGTTACTTGTTTTCACTGTGCCCTTATTCTGAAGACCATTTAATGAAATGATAAAATCCCTTTAATGGGGTTTTCTCAGTACAGGCTTTCACAGATATGAGCTGTTTCTCTCTGGTTTACAGCTTAAAATCCAAGGGAGTGTCTCTCCTCCCAATAGGCGTGTCTTCCATCATTGAAGACTGGTGACATCATCACAGCCCCTCCCAGCTCCCTCCTCCTTCATCATCATTCTGTGTGAGCAGTGGGAGAGACAGGATATCACAGCTCTGCAGACTTCCTGCAATGGTCAGTTCTCATGCCTGGAGAGCTGTTACCTCCCTCCAGGCTCCATTCCTTGTAACCAGAACACCTGTATTGGTGTAAACAGTTATACATACAGTCTGAAATGATGAAAAAAATGTGAGACTCTGGCAGGAGGTAGAGGGGGAGTAGAGTGTATAAGGCTGTGTTATATGAGTGGGGAGAGTGAATCTAACAGCTAGAGAAACTGAGTAATTACCAAGATCCTTCAAATATTACACAGACAGCACCCAACACAGTTTCATTTTTAAATAGCTCAGAGGGAAGTGCAGAAAGCCAGGCTTCAGATTTAGCTCAAGACACACACAGATTAGCTCATAGCTGCTATACTAAATTTAGGTAATGCAAACCAAACACAAAAGTGCTTATTTTTACTGTCTCCATCATTACAGATATGATCTTTGTAGCTAGAAAATCCCTTTAATCTTTTGGATGCCACAGCCATATTTGCAGCAGCATCTAAAGGGTTAAAATGCTGGGATCAAAGTTATCTCCGATCCAGGTCCCAGCTGTAATTTACAGTCGTTATCTGCTGCGTAAAAGCAGGCTCAGCAAGTCACTATGCTTCAAAGCTCCTTGAAGTGAACTTGTCAGGTGGTTTAAATGCCCCCAAATTTAAGAAAAAATAAAAAATGCAAAGGAAAAAGAAAGGGGATTTTTTGCCTAAAACCTTCCTTTTTTTGGGTTTTTTAAAAATTTGGTTAAAAGGGGTTTTTTTTTCGCCCCTACCAACGGGGAATTGGGGGCCCCCCTTCAAATTAAAGGGGCCTGGGGATTGGGTGTTTGACCCCCCCCCTTCTGTGTTTTAATCCCCCCTTTTGAGCTTTTAAAAACCGAAAGGAAACCAGTTTGGGGAAAAGGGCTGTGGCTGTATACTCATCCCCCCAGCCAAAGGGTCAATGATCTGACAAATTAAATGACTGTTTTACTCTTTTAGTTTCCCTTCTTTATAACAAGTTTTAAATGTCCTGTGTTCCCTCCAAAAGCACAGTCCACAGTCCCTCCGGGTTAAAAGAAGGGGGGGGGGGGGGCCCCAGTGTGCATTCCTCCCCTTGTGTTTAAATCAGTTTAAAACTGTGTGTTTTAACTTTTTTAATAGCACAGCAGGGCTTGTGGACCCCGGGATAAAAGGCTCTGCAGACAAAAGAGAAACTGCAGGGGCTGAGAACTGTTCTGTCCAAAAACCCTTTCCCCTGCAAATACAAAATTTGTTGTCCAACCCCCTTCTTCAGTGGGGGGAAAACAGGGCCCTCCCCTTGGGAGGAGGACCGCCTGCTGGGAGGGAGACTCCCCCCTGGATTTCAAATTCAATCTCATGGAATTAGTTGAAAGCACAAACATTTCAAACATAAAACCCCTTTTAAATGTTGATTTTTGATTTAAACGAAGAAAATCTGAAAAAGGGTAAAAGCTAAAATTAGGGCTGCCCCCCTAAAATACAGGGATTGACAGTTTCCTCTGTACACACACTGATACAGGGAAAGCTATTAATCACTGTATTTGGGCAGGGTAAGCGGGAAACCCCTACTGAAAAACTTTAGGTTTCTTTAAAAAATTTCCCTTCTCCCCTTTTACACGAAATCCTGCCCCAAATTGCATAAAACCCCTTTTAAAATCAGAGCTCACTCCTCTCCAAAATCTTATACCCTATTTTTCAAGAGCTCATTCTCCCAATTTTTAAAACCTTTTTTAAAAGGTTTTAAGCTTTTCTCCCGATCTTTTTTATTTAACCAAAATTTGGCCCCGCTTTCCCCTTTTTTAAAAACTTCTCTCCCATTTATCATATAACCCTTTATATCCCAAGTTCCCCTTCTCTCCCCTATCATAAAACCCTATATATACAGAGCTAAACTTTCTCTTTTATAACCCTAAAAACACAGAGCTCAGCTTCCCCTCATCATCATTTTACCCTTTTATATCACAGAGCTCGGGCTTCTCCCCCTCTATCTATAACCCTATATTTCCCGGGAGCTCATTCCCCTCCCCTATCATATAACCTTTATTTCAAGAGTTTAACCCCCTTCTTCCTTCCTTTAAACATTTTTCCTCCCCTTATTTTTTAACCAAGCCCGTTTTCTCCCCCTTCCTTTAAACCCCTATTTTAAAAAACAACCCCCAGCTTCTTCTCCCCTTTTATTTTTTTAAAACATTTTTATTCCCAGAGCCCCTTTTCTCCCCTCTATAATTTAACACTATTTATCCCAAGCTCAGTTTCTCTCCCCCAATCTTTTAAACCCCTTTTAATTATCCCAGAGTCAGCTTTCTCCCTCTTTCATATAACCCTATATATCAAGGTCAATTTTTTCCCCTAAAACCCGCCGGCCCCAAGACATTCATTATTAAATGTCCCACCGCCGTAAATTTATTTAAACGTCACTTCTCTCCATGCTCCCCGTATTGCCGGCAGGGAGAGGAATGTTAAACATAGTTCTTATGAAAAAAACTAGGGTTTTTGCCGTAATGACTGGGACGTATCCGCCCCTTTTTGGGGCCCACTCCGGGCGAAAAATAGGGGGGAGATACGCCCCCTTTTTTAAGCCGTGTGAATTTGGGCCTTTAGCCTAGGTACACACCTGTTTCTAGTTTCCCAATAAAGATACTCCCCAAAGGCCCAAATTTTTTTAAAGGGATCCCAAAGGGGGGTTTTTGGGCACACAGTTTACTGTGGTAAAAAAAAAAGGGTAATTTAATATATATATATGTTTTTTAAATTATGCCTCTTGGCTTCTGCACTGTTCTTCTATATATTCTTTTTTCGTGGAAGCCAAAAGAGCACACTGTTAGTTTACATCATGCCATTCAACTCTATGATTAAATCAAGCATAGACATCGGGAGCTTTCCCAGCATACATGCTAAATGTTGGTTGCCATTAGAATGGAGGTCACCTTGTCATTGGTGGATGGGCCCTTGCAGTGCTGATCAAAAATGTGCATTAAGGACCTCAAATCTTCACCTACCCAAAAAGTTTCAGAAAAGCATTATAAAATATTTTCCTTTTTAATTTCCTTCTCTTAGAGTGCTTTTTTAATTTTTTCGTTTTTTTTCCTGTTTTTGAAATTTCACGTAAATGTGCCCCCTTCCCCATGTTCTTTAAATTTTTTTGGGTATGTGCTATTTTTTTTTGGGTTTTTGGGGTTTACACGTTAAACGAAAACCCAAAAAAGTGTCTAATACCGAAATTTAAAAGGGAAAAAAAAAAAAAAAAATCCATTAACTTTAAAAGGGTGGAAACCCCCCCGTCCAATAAACTAGTTATCTGAATTATCAAGGATCACATGACTCATACAGTGGTCACGACTGTTTTTTTCCATATTTTTTGGGAAATTTTCCCACCTATTTTGATGCTGTTTTCGGGAACGGTTCCTTCCCCAAAAACCCAAAAACAAAAACAAAGCCCCCAAATACGCCCGCAGCTCATTTTCTTTGATTCCTATGTAACACACCATGGCAGCTCACACACAAGATTTTAATGCGATTCTTTGGATGCTGTTTCGGGCACTGAAAAGGAAGTGTCCTGTCAATTCTTAAACCCCGCTAAAAACCCCCATGGGGAAATAAATTTGGAAAGTTTTAAAAACCAGGGCTGGGGGGTCAAAATGTCATAAAGGGAACCGACCCCCAAAACCCCCAAAAATTTATAAGTTGGTGGGTTTTAAGTTTTGGGATACAGTGCAAGGGGAAATTTGGGGGCCCGCCAGTGCTATTCCCATATCTTCAGCCCTTTATCACTAAAGTGAAATTTTGAGGGCGGGGAGCGGCAAGCATGCCCCGGGGGAAGAAGTTTCTGCCCCAGGGCAAACAATTTTCACCCAAAAATTTTTTCCCCTGCTTTCATAAAATAAAAGATTTTCAACCATTCAAAAAAACCCTGACTGGGGCTGAGGAAATTTCCCTTTATCCCCTGACATTGTTGGGGATTTTGGGCCCATGTGGTCCCCGTTTTACCCCCAACCCTTTGGTGTAAAAAGGCGTTTCTAGCCGGGGAAAAAAAGAAAAAATGTGGGGTTCATGTATGGGATCTGATGATGGAATCCCTATTTCTCAGAAAAAATTTTCAGAGACTCAAAAATTTTTCCGCAGTTTTTTTGATTTAAAATTTTTTTTGTGTTCAAAAAATCTTATCCAAAAAAATTTTTTTTACACTGAGAAGCAAAATTGTAACAATTTTTTGGAACTTGTAACTTTCAGCTCCATATTCCCACCCCACTACAGTTTTCTGTACTTGGGTTTCTGTTTTTTAAATAAAGTCTTCTTACCTATCTTATACAAAAATTTGGGACTTGCAAGTTTTTTAGAAATTGTTTATTTCGGGCAGATTCTGGTAAGTAAATTTCTTTTTATGTTTTGCTCCTAAAAATAAAAATTTTTAATTTTTATTTTTGTTAGTTTTTGGGGAAAATTCCACCTTTGGTTTTCAATACACCCTTTTTTTTCCTTTGGGCTTTTAATCGGGGACCAAAATCGCCCCCGGGTTTCTTTTCTACCTTTCCCCAATTTTTGGTGCAACGGGATTTGGGATACAAAAAAAGTTGTTTTTCCCAAACTCCCCAAAAGTTTTCCCAAAAGATCAAAAACATTGTTACCCTTTAGTTTTTCAGTGTTTTTTCCCTTACCAAATAGTTTGATTTTGTATCAAAAAAGGTGATAAGCACCTGATTTTACCATTTTCCCACAGTAAAAGGTTATCCCCTTAAAAACATGCCCATGTAAAGGGAGCCCAGGGGTCGGGGTTTTGGGAAAATTTAAGGAGTCGGTTTTTTTGGCTTGCCGACCCCACGGGCCCGGGTTAAAAAAAACCCCAAAAAAAAACCCCCCCAAAAAAAGGGTTTTTGGGCACTTTTTTGCCCGGGGCTTTTGTCCTGGCTATTAATTTGTATAGGTGTTTCAGAAAGAAAAGTGTTAAAAACCTGATCAAATCCTCATCAAAACCTTGTCTAAAAAGTGCTGCCTTGAAGCGCATTTCAAAAAAAGGTTTTTGATGAAGTTTTGGGACACTAAAAATTCACCCCGTGTGAACTTTAGGCCGGTTTTTACACAGCTATAGTGGGGCATAAACTGGGTGCGCTGTTTTTAACCTGTTAAAAGAAACCATGGCTATTTACTTGGGGAATTTTGGGAAATCATAGCACCGATAAATGCTAGATTTTACCATATTTGGGGGGAAAATTTATGCGCTTAACTACAAAAAAGTATCCCCCGTGTGACCCAAAATATCCCAAAAAGGCTATGTTCCCCCGGGTTTAATTTTTGGGGACGAATCCGCCCCGTAATTCCGCCTTTAGTGCAATTAATACGGGGGAGCCCCCGTCCCACCAAATTACAAAAAAATCCACAGTTCCCATAGAAAACAATGGTTTTAAGCCCTCCTTTCCCTGCTGCACAATACGGCGAGGGGAAATGACGGTCAATTATTCCCGGCGTATAAACGCCTGAAAAAAGAATGTTTTGGTTTGCCAAGGGCTGCCAGCCCCCCCCCCCCCCCCGAGCACGGGGCGAAATTGGGGGAAAAATACACCCCCCGAAATTTACACCGTGTGAACTTTAGCCGTGTTGTCTGTCATTGCCGGCAGTGTTAAACTAAACTGCTAATCGTTGGGCCCCGGTTCCACGGTTTAAATTCAACCCAAAAATTGGGGCGGGATTTCCCCCTCCCAAATTTACGCCTTAAATTAAGGGGGCGCAGCTCCCCCGGACCCACAGACATCCATTATCCAGGGCCGTATCTGTAATTTTGTGAAATTTTGTGCTATTTGATTCATAATTTCCATTTCTTATATATTAAAATAATTTAATTTTTCCCGTGTTTATCACAAGTTAAAAATCACACAGGGGTTTCAATTTCCTCTGTTTTTCTCTCAAAACTTACAGACTTCAAATTAATTTTTTCGACCAAAAGGGGGGCCCCCATCGCCCGGTTTCGAGTGATTCTGTATTCTTATTTTGTCTAGGGGGGGTTAAACCCCTCCCCTGAAAAAAAGGGGGGGGGTAATACAAAAGAAAATTTGTATTCAATTGGAAAACAATATTTGGTTTTTGGGCTGCCAGTTTGGGTTTTTAAAAAATTTAAAAAAACCAGGATGGGGTTTGGTGATTTTTTAGAGGCTCTTGTTCCCATTGTTGAGGGGCTTAAAAATTGGTTTATTTGGGCCCTGGAGTTTTCCCCGTTCTTGGGCCTTTTTCCTCTCTGGGGGTTTAAGTCATAAGGGAAAAGGGGATTTATAAACAAGGTGAAGTTTGTTTAAATATTTAATCTTTTAAATAATAAATTTTTGCAAACTGTCCCCAAAAGTTTCCCCCTTTTTTGTAAACCCCTTTTTTCTCCCTTTCTTATATGTTTATTTTGATCCTTTAAATTTATTCCTAGTTTTAAAAAAATTGCGTTTTACCTTGACTGTTTTGGGTTTTTTAAAGCTGTAGGGTTCAGAACATAGCCGGTTTTAAACCCGCTCCCTAGCAAAAATAGAAAATTTTTTTTTTCACAAACAAAAAAAGTAATTTTCAAATATAGTAGAAAATTTTTGCCCCTTCAACGCTTGGAAAGGGGGAGTGACTCCCCAAAAATTCGGTGGTTTCGCTTAACCCCCCGCCCTTTTTACCCGCCCAGGGGGGAAGGGGCCCAATCTGTGGCGCCCGCTTTAAAGCCTTGTGCCCGTCTTCTATTGGGGTAACTCGTTTTTACCACGGGAAAGATGCGGGGGGTTTTAAGGGGCAAGTATTTTTTTACTATTTTTTGATACTTCTTTTATGTATGTGAATCAATAAATTTTTTACTTTTGTTTCAGCTGTTTTACCCGGCTATGTTCTGAAGCTTAAAGTGAAATGGAGTTGGGAGCTCCTAACAGGGGAAAATTTTTTGGGGAACCCTACGAACTCTACCTACCAGTTATTAAAACGAACTTCTTTAAAACGTACCCAGAAAACCCCTTTTTTGGGCAAAAAATTGGCAACTTTTTCCCCCCGGGATAATGTTCATTCCTTTCCCCCCCACCCAGCGTATTCGCCGGGGGGGGAAGGGGGAGACTGAAAACCATATTTTTTGGAACATGGGGTTACCCTAATGGCTGGGAAGGAAATTTCCCGCCGTACTGCGCCAAAAACCGCACGCAATTTCGGCTGGAATCTGCGGCCCCAAAAAAAGCCGTGTGAAGGGCCCCCCAAAAAGCATTCTGGGTCCCTTTTTGGGTGGAAACCCCGAGAGGCATCAAAGACGAAAGTTCCCCACCAAGGGCGCCACCCTGAAATACCCTTTGGTTTAAACCTCATAAGGTATTTCCTTTGGGTAAAAATTTTACAATGCCCCCAGCGGGGCTACTGGAAAGCGGTGCCCGCACCCGGGTGTTTTGCAAGGACACACGCCAACACGTTTTCTTTCCCAGCACAGGGGGGAACTGGCCCCCCAAAAGTCCCCCCTTTCCTTTTATTACCCAGGGGAGAAGAAGTGACATGTCCCCTTTTCCCCTCCCGGCATAAAAATCCCACGTATTTTAAAGCCCGGGGAGTGAGAGGTTTAAATTTTTAAATTCTCTATGAATTGGGCCCCTAATTGCGGCCCCAAACGCAGTGGGGTTTCATTTCCCTAGTTCTATGGGAGACATTGCTCTGGACAGGAATATGGGCTGTAGCACTTTTTTATTAGTTAGGGGCCTACTACATTGGAATAAGAGGTACAGGAGCAGAATATATAATACATATGTAATAGAAAAGAGAGCAATTTCCTATAATATTCAGAAGACAACCCCTTTAAACAGTACAAAACTGAAAAAAAGCTTGAAAGTTTTAAGGAAACGGGGTAGGGGGAAAAACCCCCCACTAAAAACACTGCACATGCTTCTTACAGGAAAACCCAACCCCTCTGGGGAAAGAAAGGGCCCGTTATAAAAGCAGCTATTGGTGGGGGAGAAATCACAACCCGGGGGCTATTTTCAGGTACACAGGACATTTCGGAGGACACCCCTGCCCATTATCCTCACTCACCAAGTCAATGAAGGTGAGAAACTTCCAGCTGCCCCCATAGGTCTGGTGCGCGGGCATCTCTATGGCCTTGTAGTGGCACAGCACGGACAGGTAAGAGTGAAGGAAAGCTACCAGCATCACCTGTAACGGAATGAGAGCCATGTCAGGCAACAGCACCGGGGAATGGTGGAGGTCAGCGGCGGCCCTCCCCGTGTAATGTATGCTACTTCTTATTTTACTACCTCCTTCATGAGCCGTCCAGGAGACGGAACAGACAGGAGGGGAGAGGGGGGCGCGCGCCTGGTACTCAGCAGCAAAGCCCGGAGGAACAGAGGAGGGGGGGCGGTTGTTATAGCGACCGCGCCAAGTCCTGGAGGGGAGAGCGACGTGGTGACGTCACTGACGGCAGGCGGGATCCCTGCCTCCATGACGTCATGCGCTGTGAGGTATAGAGAGAAAATGTCAGCTGTCATGTCAGTGCTCGTCGCTGTAGTCTTGTACGTAGCTGATAATCACTATTAATAGTCTTCAGGGATTGCTCAGCAGTAAGAAGGGCGCGCACATACAAAGGAGGGAGCACATACCTCATAAGAGGGGTGCACACATACAAAGGAGAGAGCACATACCTCATAAGAGGGGTGCACACATACAAAGGAGAGAGCACATACCTGATAAGAGGGGTGCACAAATACAAAGGAGAGAGCACATACCTGATAAGAGGGGTGCACAAATTGGAAGGAGAGTACATCTTCCTCAAAAGAGAGGTGCACAGATGAGAAGGAGAGCACACCTACCTCATAAGAGGGGTGCACACATGAGAAGGAGAGCACACCTACCTCATAAGAGGGGTGCACACAGAAGAAGGAGAGCACACCTACCTCATAAGAGGGGTGCACACATACAAAGGAGAGTGCACATACCTCATAAGAGGGGTGCACACATACAAAGGAGAGAGCACAAACCTGATAAGAGGGGTGCACAAATTGGAAGGAGAGTACATCTTCCTCAAAAGAGGGGTGCACAGATGAGAAGGAGAGCACACCTACTTCATAAGAGGGGTGCACACATGAGGAGAGCACACCTACCTCATAAGAGGGGAGCACACATGAGAAGGAGAGCACACCTACATTATAAGAGGGGTGCACACATAAGTAGAGCAGTTAACTCTTAAGTGGTGTGCACTGATTAGGAGATCTCATACCTTTTAAGAGGGGTGCACACATGAGAAGGAGAGCACATGTACCTCATAAGAGGAGTCCAAACATGAGAAGACCACATACCTCATAAGAGGGGTGCACACATTAGGAGAGCTCATACCTTGTAAGAGGAGTGCACACATGAGAAGGAGAGCTCATACCTTATAAGAGGGGTGTACACATACAAAGGAGAGCACATGTACCTCATAAGAGGGGTTCACACATACGAAGGAGAGCACATACCTCATAAGAGGGGTACACACATATGAACGCAAGCACACACCTACCTCATAAGATATGTGCACGTATGAGAAGGAGAGCAAACCTACCTCATAAAAGGGATGCACACATAAGAAGGAGAGCACATACCTCAAAAGAGTGGTACACACATAAGAAGGAGAGCACATACCTCACAAAGGGTGCACACGAGAAGGGGAGCACACACCTAGTTCATAAGAGGGGTGCACACATGAGAAGGAGAGCACATCTACTTCATAAGAGGGGTGCATACATGAGAAGGAGAGCACATCTATTTCATAAGAGGGGTGCACACATGAGAAGGAGAGCACATCTATTTCATAAGAGGGGTGCACACATGAGAAGGAAAGCACATCTATTTCATAAGAGGGGTGCAGACATCAGAAGGAGAGCACATACCTCATAAAAGGGGTGCACATATGAGAAGGAGAGCACACCTACCTCGTAAGAGGGGTGCACACATAAGAAGGAGAACACATCTACATCATAAAAGAGGTGCACGCATGAGAAAGAGAGCACATACCTCATAAGAGGGGTGCACACATGAGAAGGAGAGCACACCTACCTCATAAGAGGGGTGCACACATAAGAAGGAGAACACATCTACATCATAAAGAGGTGCACACATGAGAAGGAGAGCACACCTACCTCATAAGAAGGGTGCACACATAAGAAGGAGAGCGCATACTTCATAAGAGGGTGTAAGACTCACACTCGTCCAGCCGCCATCTTGGACAGTCTTTTTTTTTTTAAACAAGATCAATTTATTGAATAATGTGCAAAGATCTTGGACAGTCTTAGGGGGTCTTTAGCTCTGGGATTGCCGTTTGGGTTAAACGGATTGGGCAACTCCGTATATATCACTCCGACACATCCGTCATTTTATACTGCCCGCAGCCAGCTTTATATATGCTCCGGATAAAGCGTACAGAAACAAACATAAACATAAACAAAAACCTGAGGCCAGGTGGCCACTAACTACACACATGTAGTCCCTGTCTATCCGTGGCCCCAGCCTATCGCCGAGTACCACAACACTCTCTTACCAGAGCCTCTCCATTTCATGTGTGCACCCATCTTATGAGATAGATGTGCTCTTTTTCTTCTGTGTGCACCCCTCCTATGAAGTAGGTTTGCTCTCCTTCTGTGTGCACCCCTCTTATGAGGTAGGTGTGTGCTCTCCTTCTCATGTGTGCACCCCTTTTATGAGGTATGTGCTCTCCTTATTCTGTGTACTGGCCGCTTATAAGGTATGAGCTCTCCTTCTTATATATGCACCCCTCTAATTAGGTACATGTTCTCTCCTACTCAGGTCTGCACCCCTCTTATGAGGTACATGTGTGCTATCCTTCTCATGCGCGCACGACTCTTATGAGATAGCCGAGTGTACTCCTCATATGCATATCTCTCTTATTAAATAGGTAGATGTGTGTTCTTCCATGTGCGACCCTCTTATGAGGTAGGTTTGCTCTCCCTCTTTTGTGTGCTCACCTCTCATGAGGTAGTTGCGTGCTCTCCTTCTCATGTGTGCACCCCTCTTATGAATGTAGGTGAGTGCTCTCCTCATGTGTGTACCCCTTGTGGCGGACCGGCTACATGTAGTTGCCTGTTTCTGCCACTAGGTGGAGATATACCAGAGTGGTATATGCGACATGCCACCAAGGATATGTGGCCTTGGTGGAATAGGAGCCAGTCATATGTATTGTCAGCCACACTAAGTGGTTGGCAAGGTGGACTTAGCTTGGCTTTTCAGCTTCTTGGGGCGGTTTTTTGGGGAGGGGGACAATGTGTCGGGTGGGTGTCTATCCCCATGTTCCCCGTCCCCTGTTCCCCGGTTCCCGCACATGGTTTTTGGCATGGCCTTGGAGGCCCCCAAAAATGCTGCTCCAGGGAATCAGGGGGGCGTGGTCTGCACCCGAGTGTGGGGGAGCTAGAGACAGGGCTTGGCCCCCAAGGGTGAGAAGCCAAAACCCCGCGGCAAGGGGAAAGATCATAAATAAGATCACGGTGAAGAATCGGCCCTCTACCGTGTACGGGGCTTTTTGACGCCGTGGCGCGAAGATCTTCACCAAATAGACTTGAGGGGGCCTACAATGTTTCCTAATGGGATAATGGAAGACGGCCTTTTCCCAGTGGGGCATATGAAAACCGGGGCTGCCGTTCGACCTGTGTAATGCCCCAACCGTCTTCCTGGGTTCGGAATGATGTCTTCAGGACCCCCCTATACTCCGTGTCGTGGGGACTTAGGGACAATTGGGAAACCCCCCTGATCTGGGATTCAGCGCCCCCGTTGCCAGGCATAAAGGGGCTCCGGCTAACCCCCTGTACGCCAAACTGGAGAAGTGGTCTTCGTCAAACACCTCCATTTTGGGCTAATTATCCTTTACCAAAGGGTTTGGGGTGGACCCCGCCAAAATTGTCCTGTGTCTTGCAATGGGCCCCGCCAGTCGGTTTTTGGGAAAATGGGTTTTTGCAATATTATAGGCAATTCACCCATACTTTTCCGCTGGGAGCTCCTATCAGGGCCCCCCCCTAAAAAGAACGCTAACTCACGAAGTTGGCCCGCTGAGGCCGAGGAAGCGTTTGGGAAGCTGAAAACCGCCTTTGCCTCTGCATCTATCCTGTCGCGGCCGGACCCCGCGAAGCCCTTCTCGCTTGAAGTAGATGCCTCGTCTGTTGGAGTCGGAGCGGTCCTCATGCAAAAGGGGCCCAAGGGCAAAACGGTCACTTATGGCTTCTATTCCAAGACATTCTCGCCGGCGGAAAGAAACTACACTATCGGAGACCGGGAGTTATTAGCCATCAAACTGGAACTGGAGGAATGGCGCTATTTGCAAGGAGCTCGGCATCCCATCAGTATCTATTCACATCACCAGAACCTCCAGGAACTCCAGACAGCCCAGCGACTCAATCCGCGGCAAGCGAGGTGGTCGCTCTTCTTTTGTCGGTTTAATTTCCAGATCCACTTCCGCCCCGCAGAAAAGAATCTTAACACAGACGCCTTGTCACGTGCCTCCGACGTGGTCGGGGAAGAAGTGGTCTCCGAACACATAATTCCCCTCTGAGCGCCTTGTCTCAGCAACCCCTGTCGACCTCCTCAATGTCCCGCACAAACCTACTTCATGAGAGGGGTGCACATATGAAAAGGAGAGCACACACCTAATTAATAAGAGGGGTGCACACATTAGAAGGACAGCACTGTAACGGCTGGCAGTAGTGGATCCGCTGAACCACCGCAAGCGATGGTGAAAGCCCACACCGGGGAGCGGAGTATAAGTAGAACCCGGTTTTCACCAGAGCCCGCCGCAAAGCGAGATGGACTTGCTGTGGCGGGAAACTACCAGGTCGCTTCCACTGGTGGGACTTGCTTGCGGTGGTGGCCAAGGGTGAACGTGGTACAGAATCATGAGACGTAGGCGTAGTCGAGGACAGGCAGAAGGTCAGGACAGACGGCAGAGGTTCGTGGTCGAGGGACGGAAGCACGGCGGTACGGTACACGGAAGAGACAATCACGGCACAAGGAACACTTTCTGGATAGGTTATGAGGCACTAAAGATCTGGCAGGGGACTGCCGGAGGAGGGCCCTTTTTAATAGGGTCAGCGGGGCAACCCCCAATTAGGCGCGGGGCCCCTTCAAATTTGAGGAAGGGGGGGGCCCCTGGGAAAAGGAGCAGGGGGTCGGAAAGGCGGTAGGTGGTACCCGCCCCCCGGGGAGGAGGGGCCCCCACGGCCCGGGCACGGACCAGGGGGCCACCGCCCCGGCAGGGGACCCGGCGGGAATGGACGGCCGCAGCTGCCATGGGTGCGGTGCGGGTCCGTGACAGTACCCCCCCCCCCCCCCTTTGGGCCCCCCTTTCCCAGCCGGAGGCCCTCGTCGAGCCCCCTCTCGGATGTTGTCCCCCGCCCCGCCCTTTTGGGGCCCAAACCCCCTTCCCAATCGAGGGAAAAAAATACAGTTTCCTTTGGCCCTTTTCCCCAAGCCCCCCCTTTACCAAAAAAACTTTTGGGCCCCGCTTCAGGGTGGGGGGGCTCCCCTCCAAAAAAAACGGTTCGGCCAGGTTTGAGGGACAATGAAAGGAGTTCGGGATTCGCGGGAAGGGGGGAGCCGGGTTTTTGGCCAGGGTTTATGCGTTTTAGCATTCCCCAATGGCCCCAGTATTAAAGTTTAGAATCTTAAGGGGAATTTTTGGCTGTAGCCCCCTTTCCCCGGGGGAAAAAAAATGGGGGAGGGTTTTCTCTTATTGCCTTGCCTTCGACGTGCCAAAGCAGCGAGGGTGGGTAAGGCCCAGAGTCCTTATTTTTTGGGGCCAAGTATCCATGCGGGATCAGATGGGTGCTGTGGGGGAGGTGGGCGGGGGGGAGGCCCCTAAACAATGTAGAAGGGAGAGGCACCCCCCGGGTTTAGAATTAGGGAATATATAAATTCCCCCCACGGAAGCAAGTTGCCCCGTTTTGAGTGCCCGGGGAAAAAAAGACGTAAATAGTTCCTAGGACCCGGTTACCCTTACATGGGGGTTGTCTGGGGATGGTAAGGAGGAGAAATCGGCTTCCTGCAGTTGTGAACAAAGGGCCCCCCAAAAAATTTGAAACAAATGGACAAAGTGGGAAAAAAAAAAAAGGGCCCGGCGTGGCGAAGAGGGTAACCGGCAATGGGACAAAATGTCCTTTTGGAAAAAACCCTCTGTCCCCCGTCACGGTGTTGCCCGAAAAAGGATGGGAGATCGGTTATAAAACCAGGCCAGTGTGTCCAGGGGTGGTGGGATGGGAGGGGGGATAGGAGCCAAGGTTTGTGACGAAGGTTTTTTAAGGAAGGTGACACAGGCCCCAACAAATTCTGAAATCCTTCGAGGGGGTGGCCCCAATAGAAGTGAGCTAAGAAAGCTTTTTTCGAGCCCCGGATGTTGGCCCCCAAAGAGAGTGCCCCACTTCAAGATTTTCTTTCGGGGGCGGGTCACGTAAGTTTTCGCTGGGGGACTTGGGAGGTGAAGGGGGTTTCTGAGACAAAGGGCTAGGGGGTATTTTTTTTCGGAGCCCTTCTTCCCGACCAGTCGGAGGGCCTGACAAGGGGGGCGTTAAAATTCTTTTTGCGGGGGGGGAAGTGGATTGGAATTAAACGAAAAAGAGGCGACACCCCGCTTGCGGGATTGAGTCGCTGGGGTGTTGGAGTTACTGGAGGGTTTTTGTGATGTGAAAGATATGATGGGATGCCCAGCTCTTGAAAAAGCGCCATTCTCCAGTTCCCGTTTGAAGTTTAATAATCCCGGTCTCCGATAGTGTAGTTTCTTTCCGCCAGCGAGAATTTTTGGAATAGAAGCATAAGTGGACCGTTTTTGCCCTTGGGCCCTTTTTGCATGAGGACCGCTCCGACTCCAACAGACGAGGCATCTACTTCAAGCGAGAAGGGCTTCGCGGGGTCCGGCCGCGACAGGATAGATGCAGAGGCAAAGGCGGTTTTCAGCTTCCCAAACGCTTCCTCGGCCTCAGCGGGCCAACTTCGTGAGTTAGCGTTCTTTTTAGTGAGGGCCATGATAGGAGCTACCAGCGTGGAAAAGTATGGGATGAATTGCCTATAATAGTTGCAAAAACCCATATTGCCCAAAGGCCGACTGGGCGAGGCCATTGCAAGACAGCAGACAACTTGGCAGGGTCCATCCGCAAGCCTTGGTCAGAGATAATGTAGCCCAAGAATGGGAGGCTAGTTTGACGGAAGACGCACTTCTCCAGCTTGGCGTACAGGCGGTTAGCTCGGAGGCGCCTTAGTGCCTGGCGAACGCGGGCGCGGTGAATCTCCAGATCAGGTGAGTATACCAATATGTCGTCTAAATACACCACGACACAGGAGTATAGGAGGTCCCTGAAGACATCATTCACGAACTCCAGGAAGACGGCTGGGGCATTACACAGGTCGAACGGCATGACCCGGTATTCATAGTGCCCGTCACTGGTGTTAAAGGCCGTCTTCCATTCATCGCCATTACGGATACGGATTGTAGGCACCCCTCAAGTCTAGCTTGGTGAAGATCTTCGCACCACGTAGGCGATCAAAAAGCTCCGTGATCAGCGGTAGAGGGTACCGATTCTTCACCGTGATCTTATTTAGTCCCCGGTAATCAATACAGGGCCGTAAGGAACCGTCCTTCTTTGCCACGAAGAAGAATCCTGCTCCTGTAGGAGAGGAGGACTTTCGGATAAACCCCTTCTGTAGATTCTCCTGTATATAATAGAATATGTGGCTCACCTATGATTAGATGAACGTTAACACTAGCAGACCTCAGGTGTAGAGTGGATACAGTCCGGGCTCGCTGCCGGCCAAGCAGCATTCCAAGCAAGAGCGTGACGGAAGTCTCTTTCCGGTATTCGCACAGTAGTGCGCCGCAAGTGAATCCTCCACCCGGTAACTGGTATTAAACACTCTTCTTTATTAGAAAATTAAAAAGACAGCTAACTGACACAATACACGTAGCGTAACTCGACTGACGCGTTTCGGGCTTGCTAGTCCTTGTTCACAGTAAATTTACTGAATGTTGCCGTCATATTTAAAACAGATAACAACCAATAAAATTCAAAGTTGCATACATGTGACTAGGACTGATGGAAGAACCGAAAGAAGCAGAACCCCGGAACAGTAACAAGGAACATGGTAACCTGTATAGAGTATAAGGTATGCATATAAGCATAAATTAGCTGGTGGAAACCAAAAATAGAGATCCTATATTTGTTGCAAAAATAGACACACTTAAAGGACTATTTATACTGTTGTAATCAATATATGTATAAAAGATCCGTGCGGTAATTCATACCCTCCGGTATGCGAGTGCCTAGCTTAAGGATCCAAAACGCTTCCTTCTGTCTGAGTTTTTGGGCAGCACAATACGAAAGTTGAAAACCCGAATTTCAGAACACATCCCTTCCATAAAAAATCAACAGGGACACATGTCTGGCGCTGCCAGACATTTTATAGAGTGTCATCAAGGAAATTTATCTAGTTTTAAATTCTATGCTATTGAAAACATTGCTCGTCCCTATCGAGGTGGAAACTGAGTAAAAAAACTCAGACAGAAGGAAGCGTTTTGGATCCTTAAGCTAGGCACTCGCATACCGGAGGGTATGAATTACCGCACAGATCTTTTATACATATATTGATTATAACAGTTTAAATAGTCCTTTAAGTGTGGCTATTTTTGCAACAGATATAGGATCTCTATTTTTGGTTTCCACCAGCTAATTTATGCTTATATGCATACCTTATACTCTATACAGGTTACCGTGTTCCTTGTTACTGTTCCGGGGTACTGCTTCTTTCGGTTCTTCCATCAGTCCTAGTCACGTGTATGCAACTTTGAATTTTATTGGTTGTTATCTGTTTTAAATATGACGGCAACATTCAGTAAATTTACTGTGAACAAGGGCTAGCAAGCCCGAAATGTGTTAGTCGAGTTCGCTACGTCTCGTGTGTCAGTGAGCTGTCTTTTTAATGTTTGACTTTTCTAATAAAGAAGAGTGTTTACTACCAGGTACCGGGTGGAGGATTCACTTGTGGCGCACTGCTGTGCGAATACCGGAAAGATACTTCCGTCACGCTCTCTCCTGTATATACTCTGACATGGCTTGAGTTTCAGGTACAGACCAGGGGTAGATCCTACCACGAGGAGGACTGGTTCCCGGTAGTAGGTCAATCGGGCAATCATATGGGCGATGAGGAGGGAGGGTCTCTGCCTGCTTCTCCGAGAAGACGTCGGCAAATTCTTGATACTCAGCTGGTAAACCGGGCAATGGCTCGCAGGGCTTGGAACGAGAGCAGGGAAGCACCGGGCGAGGTGCCACTAGACAGCAGCTCAAGCAGTTGGAACCCCAGCGAGTTACTTTCCCTGACGTCCAGTCTAGCGTAGGAGAGTGGAGTCGCAGCCATGGGAGTCCTAGCAGAATCGCTGGGGAGGAGCGTGGCAGCACATAATGTGATTTTCTCCTTATGCAGAACCCCAACATGAAGAGACAGCGGCTTGGTGGTGTACCATATTACGTCACTTAGGAGCTCTCCACTGATGGAGGAGATCACCAGTGGCTTTTCCAGGCGGACTACTGGAAGGTGATACCGTTGGACGAGGGTGTAGTGAATAAAGTTCCCAGCTGAGCCGGAGTCCAGAAAGGCTGAGACCTGAAACGCAAGTCCATCATCAGTCTCGATCTGTACCAGCATCATCAGGCGTGGAGAGGAGGAACTTTCACCTAGGGACGCCTCTCCCATGAAGCCTCGGTGCGGTAGTTTCCCGAACACTTGGGACACTGAGGGCAATTCCTCCGAAAATGTTCTGGACTACCACAATATAAACATAAATTCTCCGTCCGACGTCGGGCCAATTCTTGCTCAGAAAGTTGGACCCGGTCGACCTGTATAGGTTCCTCACTGGGTGACAGTAGTAGAGATGGCCTCTGGAATACTGGGGCCAGACGGACCACCTCACTTTCTTGCCGTAGCTCTTCTCTGCTTTCAGCGAAACGCACGTATATGCGAGTAGCGGATTAACTCACTGAGAGAGGAAGGGATATCTCTGGCTGCCAGCACATCCTTAACCCTACAGGAGAGGCCCTTTTTGAAGGTGGCGCACAGGGCGACCTCGTTCTAGGTCAGCTCCGAGGCTAAGGTGCGGAACTGTACCGCATAGTCTCCCACAGACAAATCCCCCTGGCTCAAGTTTAGGAGAGCCGTCTCAGCGGAGGAGGCTCGAGCTGGTTTCCCAAATACACCACGGAATTCCTGAAGGAACGACCGTAGATCCACTGTCACCGGATCATTCCTATCCCACAGAGGTGTGGCCCATGCCAAGGCCTTCCCGGAAAGCAAACTGACCACGAACGCCACCTTCGAACGCTCCGTGAGGAACTGGTCAGCCATCAGTTCTATGTGCATGGAGCACTGGGTGATGAAACCACGGCACTGCTTGTAATCCCCCTCAAACTTTGACGGTAGCGGCAACCGGAGCTTGGGACCCATAGTCGCAGGTAGAGCAGCTGGAGACAGGATAGCCACGGGAGAGGATGATGGCTGATGTTGATTCGCCAGGAGTTGCTGGTCCAACTGCTGCACTTGTTGCGCAATCTGTCGCGACTGCTGCGACACGACAGCTGCAAGGTCCGCTTTACCAGGCAGAGGCACCTTGGCAGGATCCATGGCCGGATCTTACTGTAACGGCTGGTGGTAGTGGATCCGCTGGGCCACCGCAAGCGATGGTGAAAGCCCACACCAGGGAGCGGAGTCTAAGTAGAACCCAGTTTTCACCAGGTCGCTTCCACTGGCGGGACTTGCTTGCGGTGGTAGCCAAGGGTGAACGTGGTACAGAATCGTGAGATGTAGGCATATTCGAGGACAGGCAGAAGATCAGGACAGACGGCAGAGGTTCGTGGTCGAGGGACGGAAGCAAGGCGGTACGGTACACGGAAGAGACAATCACGGCACAAGGAACGCTTTCTCAATAGGCTATGAGGCACTAAAAATCCAGCAGGGGACTGCAGGAGGAGGGACCATTATATAGGGTCAGCGGCCGGCAACCACCAATTACCAGCGCGCTGGCCCTTTAAATTTGAGGAAGCCGGCGGACACAGGCAAGCTGCGAGTCAGGAGCGTGGTCAGGCGAGTACCCGCGCCCCGGAGAGTGAGTGCGCCCACGGCACGGACCACTCGCCCCCCGGCACCGGGGAACGGAGCGTCGACAGCTGGAACCATTGGCTGCGGCGCGGTAGTGACGACAATACCCCTACACTCATATGAGAGTATCACATTATATGAAGGAGGAACAACACACATATTGATGTTGAGAGGATCACTTGAGAAGGAAAGCAATCACACCTACTCATACGAGGTGTGCTATGTAGAAGGAAGAGACACACTCTACCTCATAACAGGGGTACACAAATGAGAAGATGCACACACCTCTTCATGAGAGGGGTGCAAGAATGAGAAAGAGAGGACACACCTACTTCATGAAAGGAGTGCATGCATGAGCTGGAGAGGACTCAAATAGCCAGGGGCGTAGCTGAAGGCTCATGAGCCTTGGCGCTAAAATTCAGCTTGGGCACTCCTAGCTCTGGACTATGGCTGTGGACCACCACCTTTTAGTAGGTATTCTACTTGGCGTGATGGATATCTGCAGTGTGGCATAATGTAGAAAGTTATTTCTACTTATAGGCATTGTCCAATAGAAGGAGATGGGGCCAGCAGGCAGAAAAAAAGAAAAGTTATACAGCCAAAGCATCTGCCCCAACACCCCCTCAAGAAAATAAAATTTCTGCAATTTATTTTTTGAGTTTTAGTTTTGTGGGAGTATACACCGTAAAGTTAAATGGACATGTTATCTGTATTTTGCCGATTCTTTCATATAGAAGAGCCAAAAATACCCCCACATTATCACCGCATGTCACCACTATACAGTGACTAATACCATAATTATGTAACTGATCAAACCAGTATACCAAGACCAATATTACCAATAACAACAATATACAAAGACTAAATATTACCTCCACATATCACTACTATATAGTGACTGATACCACCATACTATTACTGACCAAACCAGTATACCAAGACCAGTATTACCAATAACAACAATATACAAGGACAAAATAAAACCTTCTACAATCGTGACTACATTCATGTATCCCAAAATAACTGTTTGAATTAATACCAATTGTACTGTTACCGAATACAAACCATTACGCTATTACCACCATACAGTGGCCATATAGAGGTACATAGCAGTTGTACACTGGCTTCGCAGACTGATAAGTGATTAAGGGGATCACAGATGACGTCTCTCTGATGAGTCGTTCTCATTTGATTTTCTTTCCATACTGCTCCAGACTGCCATAGATGACTATCTGGTCAACACTTGTACATGCTGAAATTGAACAATAAACTTGTTAGATCCTCACTTTTCAGGCACGTCATAAACAATTCCTATGACACTGTACAAACTCACCCTCCCTATTGCCCCTTATGATAATAATGTCCCCTTTGTTGCCCAACAGTTCAATAATACACTTAGGCTTGGTCAATTGGTTATTTAAATTTTTCTTGTTTTGAATAGCACATATAGTTCATCATCACATTTTGTGAAAAATAAGAAAAATAGAAAAACCTGGTAATGCATCAGTCCATTCCTTCAATGGTCATTCATTTTGTTAAGCAGGTTCTTTAAGGCTGTTAAGCCATATTGCTGACTGGCACATCAGCTTTCTGCATCCTGCATCTGCGACGTTTTAGAAGGATGCAGGGTAGCTGTGTGGGTGGTTCAGATTTTGGCTTACAGCCTTAAAGGGGTTTTCTCACCTCATAAGATCATATTCTGTAATGATGAGGTCAGTACAAATAAGCACTTTTTCAATTGGTTTGCATTACCTAAATCATTTAGTATAGCAGCTATTAGCTAATCTGTGTGTCTAAAGTTAAAGGGGTTTTGCAACAATCTCTTTTTATCTGTTTCCCAGCTCTATCAGCTCTGTGTGCCTCGAAAGAAGGGGTGTATGATTTGTTTGGAATTGCTATAGTGACAGCAGGATGACATCACCAGGCCTTTTCTCTCTTTGTCAAAGAAGGTTGTTTATGTGTAGAACTGTAAGTGTTAATGGTAGATCAGAGGTAAGATTTTGGTCATGGCCAAGGGTCTCGGTTAGAATTCTGCAGAAACCAAACTGTGGATTTTTTTTCTCTTTATCAATGCACACACTCATTGCGCGTTTTTCTTTTTTTACTTATTTGCACTGTTTGACTATTACTAAGTATAAGTGGAATGGGAGATAGAATTATAGCACTGGGGGTCTTGAACATTTTCAGTAGCTGCATGAGGAGCAGAGGTGGATGGCTGCGATTGTGCGACTGGGACTGAGGACGCTCAGTCTGGTGTATCCCTGGGAGACGCTGAAAAATGATCACTAAAGAGAGCTACAAAAGGTCAGAATTTATTAACTTAATGATAAATTGGTGAAAATGTTTATTATTAAATTTACAAACCTCCAATAATTTTACCTTCATGGCAAAAACCTTTAAAATTGAAGCTGGGTTCAGGCCATCCCCCCCTTTTCTGTGATAGGCTGCTGATATTTAGTTTCATACTGGATGGGACATGCCCATATGTGGGACTCGCACCCTTGTTGTTGATGGCTGCTGCGCTCTCTGTGTTCTCCCTATGAGCTCTTTGAAGTTATAGCTAAATAAGCGCTCTGCACTGCTCCAGGGACAGCTGAGGGAAGACATGCCTACTGCAAAAGCCTGTCATGTGAAAACCCCTTTAAGGAACCTGCTTAACAAAATGAATGACGCTTGAAGGAATGGACTGATGCATTGCTAGATTTTTCTATTCTGTCTATTTTCAACAAAATGTGATGATGAATTGTATGTGCTATTCGAAACAAGAAAAATTTAAATAACCAATTAACCAAGCCTGAGAGTATTATTGAACTGATGTATTATACAAGGTTGAAGGGAGAGGAATACTGATAGGATTGAGTTTCATATTATAGTTAAGTCATTGATCATGGCATAAATAGATATTTGAGGTATACCCTTTGGTTCCCAACACAATATTTGTACCCCAAACAGTAGAATTGCTCCTAGACAATTTTAGGGCCCCCATATGTGCCAACAGTAGGTATGTACACACCCCACATAGTAGGCAGTTCCTCCAAATAGGCAGGACAGTCGATGTCTCCTTTTAGGTAGGTTAGTCCCTCAAAATTAGATGAGTAGCAGACTCTACCTATTAAGTTGGTAAAGGCCCCTTTGGTATAAAAGTATGTAAGTCTCCATTAGGTAGTGTGATAATTGTAAAATATAGTTTGAACCAAGTAAACCACTGGGTCATGTGGGATCAGAGAGCCTCACTTAAAAATGCTCTTAATTAAGATGCAAGCATGTCAGCACTCCTGTGCATAGGAAATAAGTCCCAACCAGGTGGGAGGGGGGTGAGGGGGCTGGGTGTTGCTTTCAAGGGTTTTTCCCTCTTTATTTCAACATCTAGAGATTTTGGGACCACAAGTATCAAAAGTCAGTGTAAATGAGCTTGATCAAGCTTTAGTCAGACAATCGGAGTCTGGTTTCCATAGGGATATGAATTTGCTACATGTCATAACCGCTACGGAATTGCTAAATTCGTCATAAAACAGGCCATACGGTTCCATATTTTAGAATGAGACGCATGCCCACCTGAGTCTCTCTCCTTTCCTGGATCCAGGGATGGGGGGATAGGAAGAACTGCTAGTAGGAATCTGGTAGCAAAGCGTGTTTGGTATCCGTGTCTGGGGCACAGTCAGGGAAGATGGTACCAGAGCCGCCTTTCTGCGGCCTTCCTGGGAGAAGTTGTAACCCATCCCCAGGTCATAACTATTTAATGAGAAGGGTTGCACACATCTACTTCATGACAAGGGGTGTACACATATACTTCATGACAAGGGGTGTACACATATACTTCATGACAAGGGCTGAAAAAAAAAATTTTTTTTAATAAATTTGAAAAAAAATTTCAAAAAAATTTTAATTTTAAAATTTAAAACCCATCCTTAATTTTTTTGGGAATTTTTCCCCCCCAAATTTTCCCCCAAAAAAAAAGGGCCCCGGTAAATTGGAAAACCCCCCTTTTTTTTAAAAAAGGGGAAAAGGGGGGGGGTTTTTTTTTTTTTCCCCCAAAAATTTTTTCCCCCCCCTTTTTTTAAAGGTTTTGGGTTTAAAATTTTTTTTAAAATTTGGGTGTAAATTTTTTTTTGGGGGAAAAAAAATTCAAAAGGGGAAATTTTTAAAAGGGGTTTTAAAAAAAAGGGGGGGAAAAACCCCCAAAGGGGGGGGGGGGGTTTTTTTTTAAAAGGGGCCCCCTTTTTTCAAAAGGGGAAAAAACCCCAAAAAAAGGGGGGAAATTTAAAAAAAGGGGGGGAAAAACCCGGGGGGGAAAATTTTTTTTTTGGGGGGGGGGGGGTTTTTTTGGGGGGGGGGGTTTTTTTTTTTTGGGGGGGGGGGGGGGGGGTTTTTCCCCCCAAAAAGGGGGAAAAACCCCCCCCCCCGGGAACCGGGGAAAAGGGGGGGGGGGGGGGGGGGGGGGGGGGGCCCCCCCCCCCCCCGGGGGGAAAACCCCCCCCCTTTTTTTTTTGGGGGGAAATTTAAAAAGGGGGTTTTTTTTTGGGGGGGGGGGGGCCCCAAAAAAGGGGGCCCCCCCCCCTTTTTTTTAAAATTTTCCCCCCCTTTTTTGGGGGGGCCCCCCCCCCCCCGGGGGGGGGGAAAAAAAAAAGGGGGCCCCCAAAAAAGGGGGGGGGGGGGGGGGGGGGGGGGGGAAAAGGGGGCCCTCCCCCCCCCGGGGGGCCCCCCCCCCCCCGGGGGGCCCCTTTTTTTCCCAAAAAAAAAATTTTTTTTTTTCCCCCAAGGGGTTTTTTAATGGGGGAAAAAAAGGGGGGGGCCCCATTTTTTTTTAAAAGCCCCCCCAATTTTAAAAAGGGGGGCCCCTTTTGGGGGGTTTTTAAACCCCCGGGGGGGGAAAACAAAACCCCGGGGGGAAAAAAAATTTAAATAAAAGGGAAATTTAAATAAAAAAAAATTTTTTAAACTAAAAAATTTTAAATTTTCCCAAAAAAAAAAAAAAAATTTTTTTTTTTTTTGGGAAGGTTTTTTTTTTTTGGGGGGGTTTTAAAAAGGGAAAAATGCGCCCCATAATTACGGTAATCCATAGTTCTCATAGAGAACTATGGATTACGCCTCTTCCCCTGCGCGTACAATACGATCATATTGTACGCGTGGGGAGATTAGTGACATGTCATGTCGATTTCACGCCGTGAGTAATGCATGTCTATGGGGCCGATGGGCTGCCGTGGGGGTACGTGCTGATCAGCTTCCAAAACACCTGACGTACTGTACGTCCCGCAATACATCGTATGCACAGACCCTAAGGCCATGTTCACACGGCTTAACTGTGGGGCATAATTCCACCCCGCAATTACGCCGTGTGGCCGGGGGCGGGCGGGAGCGGGGGCGGGCGGGGGGCCGGACTTACTTCCGCGGCCCATAGACAGTCATTGCTAGCGGCGCGTATACGCCGCTAGAAAGTGACCTGTCAATTATCTCCCCGCCGGCGGATTCGCCGAGCAGGGAGAGGAGACGTAATGCATAGTTCTCTATGAGAACTGTGCATTACCGTAGTTACTGGGACGGATTCAGCCCATAATTGGCGCACTTCGGTGCGTAATTACGGACTGAATTATGTCCCAGAATAAGCCGTGTGAACATGGCCTAAGACATCACCATTTAGAGCTGTTCACTTCCGATCGATGATGTGAGGCACATAACCGATGCAGCCAATCAGAGCTTACAGCAGTGTCATGTCCTTTAGACCATAGACTGAAGACCGGAGAGACACATCACTAGAACTAGGAAAGGTGAATATTGTTTTTTAAATTGGTCCCAGAAGCATCATATCTTTTATAAGCACATGGACAACTCCTTTAAGGCCAGGTTCATACACTGCAAAACACCCGAAGTACGCTATACGGTAAAATCATTGCATTAATTGAGTGCTATGATTTTGTAGCATATTCCCCGGCACATGCTGAACTCACAGAAAAAGAAGTGACAAGTACACGCTGACAGTACATCTATAACAGCAGACATATAGCAGCATGCACAGTATGCCCCGTTATTCGCAGTGTGAACCCGGCCTTAGATGTTTTCTTATGTGGCTTATTTTTTGTGAAAAATACACAACAGTTTTTGTGTCAGTTTGTGCACCAATGTTAATTATGGTTTCAAGAGGAATGGGAGATATGACGGAAGGATTTGTACTTTTTTTTGCTGGATCCACCTTATATGTTTTCTTCAAAGAACTACATTGACTTAAAAAGAGGAAAAAGTGTTAAACCACCCAATTACCCCTTTCACACATGTTTTGCACAGCATCTTTATTTGGCATACTAAAAGCGTCCAGAACGTTATGTTTTTTTTGGAAAAGGGCACAAAAACACAGAAAAGCAATACACATGTGCACATGTATTTTTTTGGATGCCGAAAAAAAAATGGAGGTCTATGCAAAGAAAAATGTCACAAACTACAAGAAAAATGCCACAGCATGCTGTATTTTGAAAAACTGAAACTAACCAAAAAAGCCACAAATGCCACAAATTACCTGAAACAAAACTACAGATAACCAAAAACACACATCCAAAATGAAAAAAAAGCTGCAAAGAAAAAAGCAACGTCTTTAGTGCATTTCATAGATGCTAACATCTGGCTGCCACAGTTTTTGCCAAAAGAAAGCTCATGTAAAAATACATTTAGTAAAAAATTGCTGCAGTTTTTGTGTTTTTGTTTAACCCATTACCACCGCAGCCAGTTTTGACCTCCCTGACAGAGCCCCATTTTTTAAATCTGACGTTCCACTTTATGTGGGAATAACTTTTTGATACTTTTACCTATTCATCTGATTCAGAGATTGTTATTCCACACAAAATAGTTTATAACTAACATCTACCATATGTCTACTGTAGTTTTGCATCATTTTTTAAATGTCTTTTTAATTTATTTTTTTACAAAATTAGTGGGCTTAGAAATTCTGACATAGCTTATACCCCCATAAATTGGTATTCCGTGGAATCATATTGTAACGCAGGAGTGGATTCGCTGGGCCAACGCAAGCGATGATAGCTAAGCCACGCCAGGGAATGGAGTCTAAGTAGCCCCCGGTTTTCACCAGAGCCCGCCACAAAGCGGGATGGACTTGCTACGGCGTGAGGCTACCAGGTCGTTACCCCTGACGTGACTGGTTTGCGATGGCGGCCGGGGTACAGCGTGGTACAAAGACGTAAACCAGAACGTAGTCGGGGACAGGGAGAAGGTCAGGGCAGGCGGCAGAGGTTCGTGGTCCCGAGACAGGCAGCAGACGGTCAAGGGCAGGCGGCAAACAGGCAAGGTCAGGGAAAAGTAAGCAGGCGGACTGGTACACGGGCGATCAAGACGGAACCCAATACACTCTAACTCACGGAAAAAAAACACCCAACCCGACTGGCAGGGAAATGCTGGGGCGGATACCTTAAATAAACCAGCGCCTGACAATAGACCAATTATCGGGACCCTTGGCCCTTCAAATTTAGAGAACTGGTGCGCGGCGCGCCTTTAAACAGCGGCCACGCACGCGGCGGCGGGGACAGGCAGGAGCGCCGTTCACAGGAGCGCAGACGGGTAAGGGAAGCGGCGCCGGGGCCGGGACAGCACAGGGATGGTCGCGGGCAGCCGCAGCCTCCGCGCCGGACCCCTGCGAGCAGGGTGACGGTCGCGGGGGAAGCGGAGCCCGCGACCCCCGTGACACATATGCTACGCCACTGCAGCCTTTTGTTAACCTTATTGCTGTCCAGCAGCCCTGCTGCTTTGCCCCTTCCCCCTCAATACTGTCACTGTCACAACATCAATTATGTTACATAGCCAGGATCAAAGTTTGTCTGATCTCAGATGGGATTACAGGGTGGCAAATACCCAGAAACCCCCTCCAAGCACCACCTTAGGTGATAGTGGAAGCACGATGCTTTTAACGGCAAGATATTAGTGTGTCGTTCACATTTTTTTTTTATCAAGAAAATTTTTATTTTATATCCATTGAAAACAATATCACAACAGATACATGCAAGAAGAATGTGTAAATCCAGTGTATACAGTCAAATCACTCTGGATTAGGTCAGAATCAATTACATTCAAGAATTAGTGATACAAACCATCGAAAGAAAACACAAGAATTCAACTCGCAACCATTGGAGCATATTTATAACCAAGGAAAAAGCCACGCGTCCCCCCGCCCCCCACTTTTGAGCTTCGTCTTCTGTCAAAAAATAGATTCTGTGCCCACAAGGGCATCTGTGAACAATCTGCAACCTTCCTAGGGACCCCGCCATCTGATGTTTAAGATACCACGTTGTGCCCTTAAACGCTTGCATAAAATGCTGTATATCTGAATCTGATAAAAAAAAGTTTCAATAAAGATTTGCCATGTGTGGAAAAATTTCCCCGTTTGTAGTTCCTTATCATGGAGCATAGCCATCTTGTCCATCTGCAAATTATGTTTAACCATTTGATTGACTGTGGACACAGGAGGTAAAGTTGGTTTTAACCAATCCGAAAGGAGGCATCGCTTGGCTGCCATTAATATTATGTGGTTTAGTTTATTGTCCTTCTTCCCCCCTTTGTGAGTTGTCACCCTTGTTGGGAGATTATGAAACAAAAGCTGCAAAGGATCCATCTTGAGAGTGATACTTAATGTATGTCCTATCAGCTGGATTAGGATATTCCAGAACTGGGAAACTGACGGACATGACCATATTCCATGATGTAAATCTGTTAGCGGTGTAGAGCACTTTGGGCAAACTGAAATGCGGTCTGGGCACGAAGGATGAGGTGGTATGTTAAAACCATAAATGGCTCTATGTGCCAGCCTAAAATAAGTATCCCTCTAGGATTCACTGCTTAAGGCTTTCCTCACCCGATTCCATCCCTCAAGGATACCCCCTGCTATATTAATGTCCAGGAAATCCCTATGCCAACCTCCAAAGATCTTTTCGGGGTCGACTGTCTCAAATGGAAAGCGTAACCCCGCATAAAAATGGGAGAGTGTATGTTGGATACCGGACGCTCCCAGCATAAAATCCTCTTTAGTATTTTCACCAAGCCTTGAAAGGTCCCCGATCTTGTTTTTTTTCTTCAACTGTATTTTTATTAACAGTTTTTAAATACAAACAATCAATACATGTATGGCAGTAAGCTACAAAATTGTTTACACCTGGCCTCCCACGCTGAGGTTCCAGTCTTGATATTTGCATATAACATCTTATGCATGCCAATAATACATGTAACATCTTAAGCGTGAATCGCAGCAAATGAAATTAACCTTACATAAAAGACAAGACACAATAGGGGGGGGGAAACAACAGTCATGCATGTCAAGTACATAACATCAGATGAAGGACCATCCTTTCCAGTGTTAGGACCTAGATTTGTATATTAGGTTCTCAATTCAATTTAGAGTTACAAAGGTATCCCACTGGGACCAGACCTCTTCAAAGGACTCTATGGAATTATTCAATGAAGCAGTTAAATACTCCATATGTCTAACATCCTTAATTCTTCGAATGAGGTCCTCCCTTGACGGGGAGTCTGTTCTTTTCCAAAATTGGGAGATTAAGCATCTGGATGCTGTAAGGATATGCAAGATCATCTTGAGAGTCTTTTTCCTCAGTGGGATCCTTGTTAGGTTGAGGAGGAAAAACAGGGAATCAAGCGGAGTACGAACCCCTGTAACATCTGTAATAAGTGTTTTAACCATCCTCCAAAACTTATGTATGCCCTGGCATTCCCAGAAAATATGAAAGATATGACCTACTGCCTTAGAGCATCTCCAGCACGTATCTGGTATAGCGGGGTCAAGCTTATGTAGAACAGAAGGAGTGTGGTACCATAGGAACATAATTTTATATTGATTTTTCTTATATATGTTGCACAAAGATGTCTGTGAGGCCCTACGCCAAATTATCTGCCACTCTTCCTTAGAAATATTTCGCTGAGCAAATTGTTCCCATTTGAGCATATATGAATGCTGAACCAGGTTGTCTGGAAACGGGTTAGACAAAATGGAGTATATATCAGAAATTAGACCTCTGGTTGAGGAGCAAGTTTTACATATAAGCTCAAATAAGGTGGGGGGAGAAGCTGATGAAGCTCCTAGAACAGTATTGAAAAAGTGTACAATTTGTATATAGGAGAATCTACAAGATTCCGGGAGTGAGTGCTTGCTCTGTAATGTTTCAAAGGTCTGAGCCTTTCTTGTGGAGTGATCCGCAAAGTCCGCATAATGGAACAGCCTCTTCTCAAACCAGATCCTCACTGCCGGGTTGTCCAGACCCTCTGAAAAGGAGGGATTAAACAAAAAAGATGTCAAGGCCGACCGTTGTGAGCATAAATTAAAGGTTTTTGCGCATTTCTTCCATATTGCCCATGTTACTGCCATGGGGCCCAGCAGTGATTTACCTGGAGAGACAAAGGAAGTGGCACATAACAGGGAATTTGGATGCACTGGGGCTATCCATAATTTTTCAATTTCTGCCCACCGGGAGTAGGCGTGCAATGAAGACCAAGCCGGTATACGTCTCAGTTGGGCCGCCCAATAATATTTTACTATGTCCGGTATTCCCAGACCTCCCTCAGATTTGCGTGCCATAAGGATTGACTTTTTAATGCGATGTCTTCTATAGGCCCATATGAATCTTAAGAGGGAGCTCTGCAAGGCTCTTATCTCTTTCATTGGTATAGGAACAGGAAGGACTTCAAAAAGGTAAACCAATTTAGGTAAGATGTTCATCTTGATCGCGGATACTCGGCCTAGCCAAGAAAGAGATAATGAGTTCCATTTTTGAAGCATTAAACGGATCTCCATAAACATCTTGGGGAAATTTTTGTCATAGAGAGATGCAAAAGTCTTTGTAATGTTTATCCCTAGATATTTCAGAGAGATGCTTTTCCAATTATATTTATAATTGCTTTGTAGAGTCTCCAACACGACATGTGGTAAATTTATGGGGAGCGCTTCTGTTTTTGTAGTGTTTATTTTGTATCCAGAGATCTGGTAGAAGGCTCGCAAAAGCGATTGGAGGTTTGGCAAGGTTGTATGTGGAGAAGTAAGTGTTAGAAGTATATCATCCGCAAATAATGATAGCTTAAATTCTCTATCTTTAATCTTAACACCCTTAATGTCTGGATTGAGGCGTATGGCCGAGGCCAAAGGTTCTACACATAGAACAAATATTAGCGGGGAAAGGGGGCATCCCTGTCGCGTTCCATTAAAGATTCGAAATAAGGGAGAGTTCGTGTATGGTAATTTAATGGATGCAGAGGGTACTGAATATAATACCCTTAATGCATCAAGAAAAGGACCTCTGATGCCAAACATTTTGAGAGTTGTTATCATATAAGACCAATTCAGTCGGTCAAAAGCCTTCTCGGCATCAAGGCTTAATAAAAGGCCTGGGGAATGTTGTTTATTAAGTGCATCGATTATGTTGATGGTACGTCTTGTGTTATCGCCTCCCTGACGACAGAGCACGAAGCCCACCTGGTCTTTATGTATTAAATGAGGAAGGAATAGCGCCAATCTATCCGCCAGTATCTTTGTGAAAATCTTTAAATCACAATTGAGAAGAGCAATGGGGCGATAGTTCGATACATCCATTGGATCTCTGTCTGGCTTAGGTATTAAAGATATAAATGAATGTAAAAAACTCTGGCCCGTAGGGTTTCCCTCCAAAATAGAATTATAGACCTTTAACTGATATGTGGATAATTGAGCTGCAAAAATTTGGTAATATAAATTTGTTAGTCCATCCGGACCCGGCGCCTTTCCCTTCTTTAAGTTTTTAAGGACTAGATCAAGTTCCTCTTGGCTAATAGGAGCATTTAGTTTATCTAGGGCGTCCCTGGAGAGTGAGGGCAGGTTGCATTTAGACAAAAATTCCTGTAGAACTTTTTCCCTAGCCACCTGATTAGATGGAAGAGAGTCTGGAAGAGAGTATAGTTTCGCAAAGTAGGTGTGAAACATTTTGCCCAATTCTTCCGGGTCATAAATTATCTGTCCATTCCCATTTCTAAGGGCATGAGGCTGTCTACGCACCGTATCCTCTCTAAGTTGCCGCGCCAATAAGGAATGGGCCTTGTTTCCCTTTTCATAATATCGCTGTTTCGTATATAACAGAAGCTTCTCTGTTTTGCCAATTTCCAAAGATTTCAATTGAGATCTCAAGTCTACTATTTTTCTCACTTTAGATTTAGTCGGTTTCTCTCTTAAGGAGGTCTCCAGAGCAGCCAACTGTTGTTGCAGATGTGTTCTAAAAGAATTGGCATTTCTCTTTATTCTGGATCCAATTGAAATACAATTTCCTCTAATAACAGCCTTATGAGCTTCCCAAAGAGTCATCCAAGAGGAGACCGAACCTTCGTTATTGGCAAAATAGTCTAAGATATACTTTTTAATCTCTTCTCTGCTCTGAGGATTTTTAATTAGATTTTCGTTAAGCCGCCAGTGGCATTTACGAACTGAGTGATAATTTGATCGCAGGGTCAAGGTAACAGGAGCGTGGTCTGACCACGTGATTGGCCCAATCTGTGCATCCGCCATACGCCTCAGTGCAAGGGTGTTACCGAAAAAATAGTCAATCCTAGAATGGGATTGATGGGGTGGAGAGAAAAAAGAGAAACCTTTCTCCGTTGGATGTGCTATTCTCCACAAGTCAAACAATCCATATTTCCTGATCATTTTTCTGAAGTCTCTGGATAGTCTGGCCTGTGTTGAATCTGCTGTTTTTTTGTTTAAATACAGTCTATCCATGGTATCTGAGAAGGCTAGAGGTGGATCTTTTTAGTTTGTTTAAAACGCGTGTCAGAAAACGTAATTGTGCTTGATTTGGCGCGTATATATTGCATAACGTTAGTGGGGATCCCAAATAAGTGCCCTGAAGGATGATGTACCTTCCTTGTTCGTCAAGAGTTGAGCTAGTGACTTGAAACGGACAATTTGAAGATAATAATATGGCAACTCCTGCTTTTTTCCTGTCTTGTGATGCGACAAAGGAGAGAGGAAAGGAATTCCTAAGAAAATTAAAGTTCCCGGATTTATTATAATGCGTTTCTTGAAGAAACACAATTTCTGCTCCCAGATTCTTTAGTTCTGATACCAGTAATCTCTGCTTAATATTTGAATTGAGGCCCTTAACATTTAAAGAGGCTAATTTGGCCATTATGTGAGATTAGGTGATTATAAAAAAAAATGTTATAAAGCTTTTTGAGATTTAGAAAAAGTGTATCAATAGGATGGTAGTGCAGACATAAACAGAAGGAGGGGAATTGACAAGACATTGTGACAAAAAACAGGCCTTTTAAATCTAGACCCATCTGAGAAAGACCTAGGTTAAATCCCTGGTCATGGGGAAACAGGACCTGACATGAAAAACATAGTCCTGATAGGATGGATATAAAAATCCAAAAGCTATCCATCCTAATCGTCCCCTGTGGGGGAAATACCGAACACAGTGTAGAACACCAACAGTTAACGAGTAGAGACCTAATATTGTACATAGCATTTAAATTGTAGTTTCGGCAGTAGCGGTCCTCGGCCACCCGAAGGGAGAGCAAACCAAGAAAGGGTAAAGAGGGAGGAGGATAGATAGAGGAAGAGGAGGGTGGGAGAGAGGAATAAAAAGGGGAGAAGATAAGGGGAAAAAAAAAAAGGGGGGGGGGAGGGGGATGGGGTTGGGGAGAGGAAGACATAAAGGATAGAGAATAGGAGGCAGACTCGGAAGAGATCTCCCAGCAAGACCTAAAAGAGGTCCTACCTCCGGATTATTCTCCCCCATGATGGCCAAGCTCCACCCCGCACCACACACATCACATGTAGCAAGAAGATGAGGGGCTGCTAATTATAGCCAAAGATAACCTGAGGAAACCAAAATAAAGCAAGGTAGAATAATATATCAAAAACTGCAGTTGCAGTTTACCTTTGAATATTTCAAAGGAAGCATATAATCATGTGGACACTCTAGGAGCGATCTCCTAGCAAAAAAAAAAAAAAAAAAAGGGGGGAGAGAGATACAGACTCCCTGTGTCCCATCAAGTATGCAACCCATATTGATCATTTGAAAAGTAGGGTTCTATTTTCTTAGATAATATTCAGGTAGGTGGAGCCCCGTTTCCCCTCAGTGGGGGACGTTTGGGGTCCTGCTGCCCTTGGCCTTTTCTAGAGCCATGGGTTTTGTTCCAGATTTTAGGTGGAGGATTGGGAGGCATTCCTATCTCCCAGTCCGGAATATCCGGTATGTCCAGATCGAAGAAGGAGCAGAATTGGCTTAAGTCTTCATGTGACTTTAGAAGGGCGGTCTTTCCATTCTTGGTGGCAATTAACATAAAAGGATATCCCCATTTGTATTTGATGTCCTTGCGCTTAAGACTGGCCAATAGTGGTCGCAGACATCGTCTTTTATATAGGGTGAGCCAGGATAAATCTTGAAAGAGTTGAATTGGTGTATCTTCATAAAGTATCGTCTTCATAACTCTCGCTTTATTCATTATGCGTTCCTTTATTTGAAAATCGTGGAGACAACAGATCACATCTCTGGGGATGTTAGATGTTGGTTTAGGTTTCAATGCTCTATGGGCTCGATCAAATTTTATAACTTGAGTTTCCGCTTCGCATAGGATCGAATTGAAGATTGTGGAAAGGATAGCCTGAAGATCTTCTTGGTCTTTTGATTCTGGAATGCCTCTTACTCTAATATTACTACGCCTGCCCCTGTTGTCAATGTCCTCTAAGTGTCTGGAGGCTTCTTTTAATGCTACAGCCTGTATGGAAACCTGGGATTGTAGCTCTGAGATATAGGACCTGGTGTCATCTTGAGCGACTTCTAGGTCATCTACACGATCTGCGATACCCTTTAGGTCCTCACGAATAGCTGCAATTTCAGACTTACATGCATCTCTTACTTCCGCTACTAATCCTTTAAAATCCCGCTTTGTAGGCAGATGTGTGAGATAAGCTTTCATATCCTGGGGCATTGCGCCCGTGGTTGGGGGTAAATCCTGAGTCTCTAATAACGATTCAGAGGATGATGCCCAGTCATTATCATTAATACGTTGTATACCTGTAGTCTGGTCAGCGTCCATTTGGTCTTCATTTGGGTCTGACCAGTTGGTAAATCTGGATCCTTGGGTACCCTGTTTCTTAGGGGCACCAGGGGTACGAGATTTGGGTGGCATGCTGAAATTTGTATGAGAAGATGCCGTGTCCCAGATTTCTCCGTCTATTTTTTGAGTTGAGATCTTTCTAGGTTGTTCAATGACCCTCTCCTTAATAAGATGGGATATGGGAGCAGTCAATTCCCCAGCCCCAGGAGTGTCATATCTGTTTAGGCTTCTTCTGATGGGAATAGAAGACTGAGTGGAGATTAGAGTATCCTGACTTGCCAGGTAAGTTTTTGCCTTATTTCTTGTGTTCTCTAACTGTGAACCCTGTGTTACCCCTTGAACTTCTGCTCTGGGGTGAATTTGAGCTTGAGAAATATATTTTGTAATGGACTGGCTCTCTGGAGTTAGAGTACGTGCTTGTCTTTTGTTCAGGCGCTGCCTCTGTTGCTTTGGCTTGGCCAGGTTGCAGTGAGAGACAGGAGGGTGGAGAGAAAATGGCTGCCACGCCACGTGTTGCTGCTATGTAATGGAGGCCAGGGATCTAACTGGCTAGTCCACAGTATGAGGGAACAAGTGCGCCCCAACCTGCAACCAGTTCAGGGGTCTGTGGGATGATTACAATGTCGGCTCCTCTCCGCAGGGCTCAGCCGACAGGCAAGCCTTTCTTCCCCCCTATATAATCAATACTGTCCTACCGCGCTTCAGAAGCCTGTTATGATGTCAAGGGCTTCTTCCTTGTCACGGAGCCCAGGGCACGGGGGTCCTTCTGAGCTGCGGAGCGTCCGCAAATAAGTCCCGGTGCCTCAGCTGCTACGCTTCCACTCTGTTCTGGCGCCAGCTATCTCGCCCGCTCCTGTCCTGCAGCCGCCGCAGCTCCGTCTCACCTCGGGTGCTGTCTTCCCGCTCGCGCCGTCCCGCGCTCTCGCCGACACCCTCCTTCTCACTCCTCCGGTGCCTGCACTTAACCTCCAGCTCCCGCAGTTACTTCTCTCGATTCCGGGTGTATTCACTGAGAGTCTGTGCCGTCCTAGGGCGTTCCTCAGGGATATATAAGCTTCTGCAGCCCCTCAGATGCCAGATAGGTCCCTAGAGAAAGTTCACTGTGCGGCCATCTTTGTTGGCGTCTGCCCCCCCCCACCCCCCCCCCCCCCGATCTTGTTTGTTATAGAAGCTTACCACTTGGTTGTATGTGAACATTTGGGACCCGTCAAGATTGTAAAGATCTTGGAGCTCTCTAAATTTGAGGAACCTATGATCACTTAATTTGAGGAACCTATGATCGCTTTGATTAATTAGTTGCCTGATATTTTGAATTCCCCTTAGCCTCGATTGCACAAGGGCACCAAATCCCAGTCCAGCCGGGAACTCCGGGTGACCCCACCACGACAGGTGGCTGCTTGACTTATAAGGGAGTTTGAAGAGTTCCCTAGCCGCTTTCCAAGAACTAATCATGTCTCTTATGACTAGGCTTTGGCGAGCAACTGCTGGTAAAGCTTTATATGCCGTGTGCAAAAGTGAGCCAAAACTCCAAGGGGCAACTAAGTTGGCTTCCAATTCAACGGTGGAAAATAATGAAGAGCCCTTAACCCAGTCCGCACTGTGATGAAGTAAAGTCGCTAGGTTGTATACCCTTATGTTTGGTAACTTTAAACCCCCCAATTCTTTTGGCAGCATTAGTTTTTTAGGGCGATCCTTGGACATTTTCATTTCCAAATAAACTTGATGAAGGCTGACGAGAGTTTATTTAGACACGAATGTTTCAGGAGGAGCGAGACTGTCTGCAGCAGGTAGAGAAGCCTCGGGAAACATCATTTTTGTTAAATGACAGCGTGCGAGTAAGAGTATTGGCAGGTCTGCCCACCTGGAGAGCTCATTACAAATTTTCTTCATCACTGGTGGGAAATTGAGCTCATATATCGATTCTGGTGTCTTTCCAATATTGATGCCCAGTAATTTATTGACCTACTCGCCACCGTTGCCGGTAGGTTGGCAAGGTGAGTATCCCTTGCACACTGCCTAGGAGTCAGATCTAGGAGTTCCGACTTCGTTGAATTCACTTTAAATCCTGAGCAACTGCCAAATTTTTTTAGGGCGTTGAAGATTATATCCACTTCTTTAGATGGTCTTGAACAGAAGAAGATCATGTCATCTGCAAATAAGGCCATTTTATAGTATAGTTCCCTACTGTTATCCCCTCTAGATCCTCTAGTCGAATCATATACCTGGTCAGGGGCTCAATTGCGAGGTTAAAGAGCAGGGGCGACAAAGGGCACCCCTGTCTTGTCCTCCTCCATAGTGGAAAGGAGTCTGGTAAAAACCCAGGAATAGCTATCCTGGCTGAAGAATTGGAGTATATCCCTCTGATATATTGTCCAAATGTATCTCCCAGTCCCATCCTACTCATCACCTTTCCCATCCACTCCGAGCTCACATTGTCAAAAGCCTTTTCGGCATCTATTGACAACAGAGCTGGGGATAGATGTTTGTGAGGATGTACTTTAACATCATCTAGTACCGTTAGCACTTTGCGTATGTTGGTCACCACAGACCTTGCCTTGATTAACCCCACTTGGTGATTCGAAATAAGCTTGGGTAAAACATTTGCCAAACGGTCCGCCATTATTTTTGACATAATTTTGACGTCGACATTTATGAGCGAAATGGGGCGATAAGAAGCTGAGTCAGTGGGATCCCTACCAGATTTAAGGAGGACATGTATAAAAGCCTTGTTCATGTACTTTGGGACGCTTGCACCTGTCAGAAATTAATTGTAGAGTTTTGTCAATGTAGGAGCTATCTCAGGGCTGAGCATTTTGAAAAACTCAGCGCCATAACCGTATGGGCCCAGGGATTTCTGGTTACCTAATAGACGGATTGTCTGTAAGACAAGTTCTTCCGTTATAGGGGCTCCCAGCAAATCCCTATCCTCTTGAGAAAGTGACAGAAGATCTACCTGCGACAGCCATTGATCAGCTGCCCCTGGGTCAGTGTTCGAGGGCCCATACAGAGACGCATAAAACTTTTTAAATGTATCCACAAAGCAGATAATATTTTGGGACCTGGGGCCTTTAGCTAAATTTGCTAGGAGTCTTCCTGCCTTGTTTCCAAATTTGAATAATTGGGCTTCATGGAACAATTTTTTCGCTCTTTCTCTATGTTCCATCCAATACGCAAATTACCTCTTAATGTTAACCCCAGTATCTTTGAAATTTTGTTGTTTGGGTGTACCCTGAACTCTGTATAAGCTGATCTCAAGTTGTCAGTCAGTTCCCGTAATTTTCTCTTTACCAGCAGTAATGTACGAGATAATCCTACCCCGTAACACCACCTTAGCGGTCTCCCAGTATAAGCAAGGAATGTCCTCGTGTATTGCATTAGTGATTTTGTAATCTATCCACCAATTTCGGACACAGTTTTCGAACTCTTCATCTTTATAGAGGTACGAGGAGAAGCGCCAAATATGTTCCCCTCCCCGCAGTGTGAAGTTCCTCACTGTCATACATATTGGGGCGTGATCAGAAATGGTAGCTGCCAATGCCCTCGCCGACATCTGGGGAGAGGTCAAAAAGTAATCTGTGCGCGACCAAGATGAGTGAGTAGGGGAAAAAAATGTGTACTCTCTACCTTCAGGATGAAAAGTCCGCCAGATGTCAGCAAGGCAAGTATCAGCCAGAAACTTGGACAGAACCCTATCCCTGTTACCACCCAACGCCGATCTGTCTTCTAAGTGATTATGCGCCATGTTCAAGTCTCCTCCCACGACCTTCAGAGGTGTCGGTTCAGCGATGACACTGTCTGCTAAGTTCTGGAAAAAAGACTTGTTATCTCCATTTGTGCCGTATGCATTAAATATCGCAAGTTTCGTGTTTGCAATCTTCAGCACCACGTTAAGGAGCCTTCCCTGTCCTGTGTCTGGTCTATCAAAGAGCATGCTAAATTCTTGTGAATCAATAGGAGAACTCCCCTTTTCTTCTCATTAGCGGGAGACCCATAAACCTGACCCACCCATAACTTCTTTAGAAATCTGACGACTCTAAGTGCGTCTCTTGTAGGAGCGCAACATCCGTTTTTAATTTTTTAGGTGCCTGAGAACCATTAATCGTTTCTCTGGGGACCGAAGCCCCTTGATATTCCACAAAATAAATGTAATCATTTTTGAGCATCAACATGGTAGTCCGTAGGCAGGGAAGGTCACAACGCTTTTTCCAACTAAAGGCTATAAGGAGTAACCCGAGAGAGGCACCGCTCCACATACTCAAAAGACAAACCCCAACCTTTAACCAAACCATAACAAACTGTTCAGCTGCCCAAACTGGGAAGCCTTTCTCCTTGGAGTCACTGCTCCAGGAGGTAAGCCCCAAAGGGAGAGAATGAGTGTTATTACTCTCCCATTGCTTAGGCTTATGGACCTCTCTTCTTCACAACATGAGGAAGTTAAATGTCTCACACTTTAACATCTTGCTCCATTTGTGAGAGACGTACACCAAATATAAACCTGTGATCATTAGCACACATAGCTTCATAACTCTGCATTCCCACCCCATCAGACATATCAAAGAACTATCCTGTCAATCATCTGATCGAAACTTATAATCCATATGGAAGGCTCACATATTCCTTCCATAAGGCAAAGGAGCCTTTTAACGGTGGAGCCCCGCTACCCTGAGCAACATTAGAATCTATTAGTCAAGGTCTCAGAGCTGAAGCTGGTCTCTTTCGTTGCTCCTTCGGGCTGGGAGGAGAGCTCTGAGGGGGTGAGCCACCTTTGTCCCGATGGCTCCCTGGAGGTGGGCGATCCGGCAATCGTCGCTGGGGGGGAGAATCTAAGCGGTTTGTCCCAATGATCATGGCTCTCTCTGTCCAAGTATTCTTGGGCATCCGCTGGTGTGTAGTATGTGGAGGAATTTCCATTCTTATGAAATATTCTGAGAACTGCAGGATACAGCAGGGCAAATTTTTCTTGTTTATGATATAAGGCTGAGCATATAGCTGAAAATGCTCTGCGGTGCTTCACAACGTCAGCTGAGAAATCCTCGAAAATTAGCAACCGATGCCCCTGATATAGCAGATCAGTCCGTAGCCTTTTAAAAGCCCTCAGGATTTCACTTTTCTCAGTGAAGTTCAACAATAACCTGTCTCGGCCTAGCAGTTGTAGTAGATCCCTCACCCCTCAGGTTAGGGCCTATCCGGTGAGCCCTTTCAACCGTACACTGGCCAGATAAACCTAAGAGGGCAGGTATTTCATGCTCGCATATAGTATGTAAGTTGTTCTGTAAAATAGATTCCGGAAGTCCCAGTATTCTTAGGTTGTTCCTTCTGGAACGATTCTCCAGATCCTCAAACTTGTCGGTTAAACGTTTGTTATCTGATAGAACTTCTTTCAGTTGGGTTCTTAATGCATCAGCATCCATTTCTAGTGACTGCACTCTGAACTCAAGTTCTTCTATGCGATTGCTGTGGTCAGAAATATCACCTTTAATCTCCGCAAACATATTGGCAACGGTACTTGCCAGGGTCTCCTGGAGATCCGGAGCTATCCGACCCACTACTTCTGTAGCTATTTGTTTATAGTTATCCTCTGGGGGATTTGTGTACTCTGCGGCCACGGACCGCGGTCATTCACATTTTCAGGCCATATACGAATTTTATCAATATATATCTCTAATAATATTTTAAGCAAACTGCTGTGATTTTGAATAGCACTTTGCTTGGAATGTATTAATTTCTGGTCAGCAAAATATTTGGGTCATACTAAATAACTTTCACAGCACAAAAGAGTGTCACAAGCAAAGCCCTTTGTTCAGGATAACAGTGGTGGTCCAAGCTCATTAAAGGGGTATTCTTATCTCCTTGATTATCAAATTACCAAATACATTTCTGTTTTTGCTTCATTTCAAATATAAAGCAGTTTTTATCTGCTGCTTGTTTATAGATTGTTTCCTAGGTTCCCTACCAACTCTGGTGAGGTCAATGCCTGCTGTGAATGATCAGCAGGATCAGAGATTGTTTTTCTCTGCTTTTATCTTTCTTAATGAGAATAAAAATTAACCCTTTAGAGTTACTGAACAGAGAGAGTTCAGTGCTGTCCTGTAGCTGCTGAGTGACACTATTATCTCTGTATGTCAACATACAGATAACTGTGAATGTAGCAGAATCATTCTTCTTGTCTTGTCAACTTCCTCTCATGACTAACACAGCTCTGCTAGCTCAGATTTATAGCTTGGTGTCACGTACACACTCACCAGCACGTGACTGGGGGCCACTGTAATGGGGTAGATTCATCTCCACTTGCGCTCACCTCTCAATCAGGTAGCGAATCAAGCATAAATCGCACCACAAGACAGTTCCAGCACCCCAAAGTTATCCGCTGCCACCACCTTCCTTCAATAATCAAAAAGGAATCAGCCGGAAGGAATCTGATTCCTAACAGATATTCTAAAAACACGAAAAAAATGCTTACAGGGTCACCTCACTGCTCTCCAGCAGCTACAAAAAAATACACTCCTTCAAGGAAATGGATCCGTGCAGCAACAAGAACTCACGTATTACTGGTAACTTTAATAAGAGAAGGTACAGTGCTTACATAAACAAAATATAATAACAATGACTATGACATGCGCAACAATACAGTTATAAAATAAAAGGGAGAAAATTAGAAAGAATTCACACTTACAATGTTTCAGCTTTCAGATCCAAGGGGTATTGGTAAAGGAAAATGGAACACAGCTCAATCAGAAATTGAACCCCAGGCTATGAACACAGATTTGAGTCTGGCCATGTGTTTTATAGGCCCAAAACTCTGTCCAGGTTTCCCCTCCTCTCTCATATTTGGCTACTCTTTTACTGGCTGAAAATATAATGAGGTGGGTGGACTTTGGTTGTCTTATGAGGGTTGTTGCTTACTATCCCCACTAGATGGCAATCACGGACTGCACTTCTGCTGTGGACCGATCAATGACCTCTGCACTGTTGTGTTTATTGTTGGGCGGTCAAAGGTGACATCTGTTATACTTTTCTGAATGGGGATTGTATATGTTACGAGTAAAATTGTCGTTAATTTGGGGCTTATCAGATATGCACTGGATTGTAACCACACGGGGTAATATGCTTGTCCAAAATGACTTTCTGTTAAGTTTCACAATCACAGGCTACACATTCCATTCCCATGGGGTGGGGGAGTATTCTGAGCTACAGGGGTTGGAGGCTCACACTCTAAGGCATGGTTTAATGACAATCCAGAATACATTTAATTTTCAGTGTACTACATTACACTTGGCATCCTGCTTGGACAGTGTCACTGTTTCTCACAACCCATCCATCACCAGTGTCCCTCTAACAGGCACAGCTAGGAATAGGAGCTAACAGAGCTGACATGTCAGACAGTGCTGTGGAACCGCCCACAGCCTGCGCAAGAACTGGGAGCCTGAATTGGAGGGAGTTACAGCAAACTGTGAAATTAGCCAGATAGGAAAACCCCTTTATGTCACCATCTCCCTATCTACTGTTTATCTAATTTTGTCAGTTTTAGTAGTTAGATTGTGCCTGGTTACATAGTTACATGGTTTGTAAGGCCGAAAAAATATAGACATCAGCCTATTGTCCTGAAGTTTTGATTAAGAGGAAGGCAAAAACTGCCATGAGGTAGAAGCCAATTGTCCTAATTTTTAGGGAAAAAATTCCATCCTGACTCCAATCTGGCAATCAGAAAAAATCCCTGGATCAATGCCCCTTCTCCATAATCTTAGTCATTATAACTTCTTATATTATTGCACTCTAGAAATGCATCCAGACCCTTTTTGAACTCTGTTCACCATGACAGGTTTCTCTGGCAGAGAGCTCCACAATTTCACTGCCATTACAGTAAAGAATCCCTTTCTATGTTTATGTAGAAAACTTGTTTCCTCAAGACGTAGAGGATGCCCCCTTGTTCTAGATACAGTCCTGGGTATAAATAAATCTTGGGAGAGATCTCTATATTGACCTTTGATATATTTATACATATCTATTATGTCCCTCCTAAGCCGTCGTTTCTCTAAACTAAATAACCCTAATCTTGCTAATCTTTCTGGGTATTGCAGTCCACCCCGTCCTTTTTCCATATTCAAAGCTTTATTGAAAGTAAGCATCAGAAAATACATAGATACATCACACCGTCATAAGCATGAGATGTTGCACAATAAATATCAAGGTAGCAAAACATAGCTGATGTTTCTCTCCCTCGGGCTTTAGGGGATGGGGGCCATGTGACGATCTCACAGCATTGTATCAGAACAGTATTTGCCTTACTTGATTACATAGGTGTATGTGATTATGTCTCTTATACATAACTGCGTATGGGTACCACTGTTCTGTGTTGTTTTTTTTTTATTGGGGGGGTTACTTTTTTATTATTTTTTGTTTTCTTTCTTTAGTGAAGATGGAGACGTCTTTTGCTTCATTGCTTCATCCTTATTATTATGATGCCAAATTATGTCATTAGTGCTATTTTGTATTTTCATTGCTTAGTACTTTTCTTATTTGTACTAATGATGCCTTATATTATTTATTTGTGTATCAAGTGGTATCTCATCTAATGGACAGTTATATGTTTTTGTTATTGTAAAATTTAATAAAAATTATGTTTATAATAAAACATAGCTGATGTTATTTTTTGGTTTTTGTTTGTATCCCGAACAATTTTCCTGGAAATTGTGGCCGAAATTTTTGTTGGTCTACCTGACCATGGTTTGGTTTTTACAGAGCCCCTGATTTTCCATTTGTTAATTACAGTTTGGACACTGCTAACTGACATTATCAATTTCTTTATACATTTTTGTATCCCTTTCCTGTTTTTACAATTCAACTACCTTTTCCCGTAGATCCATTGTCAATTCTTTTGCTTTCACCATGACTCTCAATCCAAAAACGTCAGTGGTTGGATGAAAGATGCAAGAGTCTGTCTGGATCCCACAAACTCACTCAGCTTTTATGCACACACACGGATTACAAGCAAACAGGTCACAGGTGAGGCTGCTACCTTTAGCAGCCATTCAAACCCATTTGTGTCAACTTCTTTGCATGTTATCAAGCCAAAATTATCAGGGTATGTAAACTTTTGATCAGGGTCATTTGGATGTTTTTGGTTGTCAAATGAGAAAACACAGTAGTTTGACAAAAAATTACTTCACCCAATCACTAACCATGAGTGGGAAAAAAAGTTTTTGTGTTATCATTCATATTCTCTGAAAAAAGGCCAAGAAAGCAACATTTCTGCAGGGGTATGTAAACTTTTGAGCACAACTGTAAACTCTCATAGAGATTACATGTATGTGGCATATCCTGGTGAGTTGGTAAATTCAATCCACATCCTCCAAGTTCGATTATATCTCTCTCTCGCATAAGATTATTATCTAGTCTCAGCTCCTCTGTACGCTGGAGAAAAAAAATCTCCTTGAACCAGTCAGATAAGGAAGTGGGAGTAGTGGACCTCCAAAGCTTTGATATTGGGACCCTTGCTGCAATTAACATGAAAACTATTATACTCCCCTTCAAGGCATAAGTCGCAATGACAGGAGAAGGACTGCTGGGTCATTCTGCAACTGTATGCCTGTAGTTAGTTTTATGATATCAATTACCTTACTCCAGAAGGCATAAATAAACAGGCATCCCCACCAAATGTGCATCAGGTTCCTGTCAGCCCAGCCCCACCTCCAACAACTAGGGGATACAGATGGGAATAGTCTATGAAGCAAAGTAGGTACCCGAGACTCGCATGAAATGATTTTATAGTTTTATTCCTGGAGTCAGCAGATGACTTAATTTCTAGTGTAAATTCTAGCGTATACGATTTAGCCCAATCCTCCTCTGAAACTGAACTCTAGTTATTACGTTACCAGCCAGTTTGGCAGTTTGACAGGGGCTGTTCTGGTTAACGTCTGTATAATGAGACAGTATATTTGAGAGTTAGGTGAGCAGAAGAAGTATTACTGATAAATATATATTCACAGGGAGTCAGGTTCCTGTGCAGATCCATTTGTAGTTTATTTGCCTTGTAAAAGTATCTAAACTGCATATGCTGCAGCAATCCAAATGATGATCCCCCAGCACCCCAGCTTCTTCCTCCCAAGTCGTTAGAGATAAATTTGAAGTGATTTTGTGGAATACTAATGGATTTGTCCTAACTCCAGAGATGTTGGTTAGGCCCATCGCACCGAAAGCAGGATTGTCACTAATAAGGGTCAGGGGGCCATCTGGACAGAATAGTCCCGATTGTGATCCATGAGCTCTCCATGTGAGGAGTGTAATTTGTGAGATCCAATATCAATCAATCTTAGATTTGGATAATAAATTTATTGCTGTCCAAGGAAAGGCCAATAGAGGCACGCTACTCAAAGATTCCTCCAAGCATACCCAGATTTTTGAATGGTCATGGTTGTTGATTGGTTCCATTTAGACATAGTGACTGCCAAATAATAAGCCTTTATATCTGGCAGAGACTGCACCACCTCTATTTTTGGCTTAATAAGTCTATGTTTGGCTATTCTATGCCTTTTATTGCTCCAAACAAAGAATCTAATATGTTTATCCACCATTCTAAAGAAAGGCCCAGGTAGCTAGAGAGGGACTGTCTGAAACAAGTACAGAAGGTGGGGAAGAACGTTCATCTGCACAATATTGATATGGCCCATCCAAGAGAAGTCTTTCCGATCCCAGCGAAACATGTCAGATGAGAGAACACTAAGTAGTGGAGCAAGGTTCAGCTCATAAGTGTGCTGCAGGTTGGCCGGGATGTGGACTCCCAGATACTTAAAGGACCTTTGTATCCAAGAAAAACGAAATTTCTACTCTAATTAATCAACCTCATCCCTCCCAAGAGTGATGCTACAGGCTACACTGTTTCTGAGATTAACTTTGAAATTGCTCAAAGATCGAAAACCATCCAACACCGTCATAAAAACTGGCAAGGAGATCGAAGGCTGAGAGAGATATAGTAGGAGGTCATCGGTAAATGCAGAAAATTTATAGTGTACACCCTAGAACTGAAGCCCCTTTATATCGGGGGTTTTTTCCCCTGATATCTTGTAAAAAGGGTTGTTCCATAAAAAATATGTCCCAAATAGGGAGAGAGGACACCCCTACCTGGTGCCCCTTTGGGGCCATTTTCAATCACCAGAAAACAATCCATTTATATGGTTTTTTGCGCATGAGGGTGGATGAAAAGGGCATTAAAACTTTGGGAAACCCTCACCGACCAATACCCTCCCCCCAAATTAAAAGCATAGCCCCGTAAGAAATCCCAGTCTAGCCTATGAAATCCCTTTTTCCACATCTAAAAAAATTAGCAGCATACGGGGCATCAAAAGCCTTTTTTTGGCCTGGTGGATAAGTGAAAAATTTTTGAGAGGGGTTTTCCCGAGCCTCCCCGGTTTGGGACAAACCCTACCTGACCAAGGGGTAAAATAAAATTACCCTTCAAAATTCTGTTTACCCTAGGGGCTTCGTTTTTCAAAAGGGTTTTGGTGTTGGTGTTGACGGGAAAGCCTGTATTTTAGCAGATAAAGGATCCTTTCCCCCCTTTTCAGAACCCACCGTGATATTTTGCACTTGGGGAAGGGCGGGGAAAGGGGGGGGGGAAGAAACAAATTTAAAAAAGAGCCCAAGGAGGGGTTTCAGTCAGGTAAACTAGCTATTTTTTAAAAAAAAAAAATGTTGTGGGGGCCTACCCGGCCCCTGAATTTTCCTGTGGGTAAAGCCCCAAAAAGCCAATCTTAGTTCATCTGGAAAAAAGGGGCCCTTTTTCCAAGCCATCAACCCCTGTTGGGAAAATTTTAGGGGGGAACCATGCCCAGAAAAATTTCTATCAATTTTTTCCCCCTTTTACTCCCTTTGGGTTTTGGGGCTAGGGGGAAAAAATTGAAAAAGTTTAAAGGTAAAAAAAACCGGAATGTTTTCCAAATGCCCGGGCGTTTTAATGCCCCCATCGACCCCTGTGCATTTTCACTGCCGGGACTGCCGGGACAAATAATGAAGCCCTCTTATCCTTCAATGCCCGATCTAACATCAGGTTTATTGCTCCGTTGGTAGAAAGTGTTAGCACAAAACTGTTTTTACCTATTGTTTTTTTGGGTCAATTTATCTGAAGTAAATTTATAGTTGTGCTCAAAATTTTACAAACCCCCCCCCAGAATTTTTGCTTTCTTCCCTTTTTTCAGAGAATAAGAATATAAAAAAAAAATTTTTTCTCCACTCATAGTTAGGGGTTGGGGTGAAGCCATTTATTGTCAAACTATTTTGCCCTTTTAAATCCTTAGACAACCAAAAATATCCAAATGACCCTGATCAAATTTAAACATAGCCTGGTGATTTTGACCGGGAAACATGCACAAAGTTGACAAAAAAGGGGTTTTGAAATGGCAAAAAAAAGGGTAGCATCCCACCTATGACCTTTTGCTTGAAAACAGGGGGTTGTAAAAGTTTAGTAAGTTTTCGGGTCCAGAAAACCCCTTTTGCATCTTTCATCCAGCCATTGCCCTTTTCCTAATGGGGAGTCATGGGGAAAGCAAAAGATTTGTAAAAGGGATCTATGGGGAAATGGGAAAAAATGGAAAGGGATACAAAAAGAAAAACAAGGAATTGAAAATGTCAACAAATGTTTTAAACGGTGATTAACAATGGAAAATAAGGGTTTTATAAAAAAACCAAAAACCCCAAACCCGCCAGGGAAAATTGGGTTTACATGCCAAGAAAAAAACCCCCAAAAAACATCAGCTTAAAAACAGTAAATTTCTGAAAAAATAAACGGTTTTGGGGTTTCCCAAAATGCACAATAAGGGGGCACTTGAAAAGAAAAGGGGTGCATGGTCGAGTCCCGAGAAGAAAGACATTACTTTCAAAAGCCCCCAAAGATCTCAACCCAAAAAAACACCAAATAGGGACAGAGACAAGGCACAAAACTTCGGGGAAAAAGGGAATTTTGGGGTGATGAGACCAAAATTTTAATTTTTTTGGGCCCCAACCAAACCGTTTCAAATTTGAAGAGATGTCAAAAAGGCCTTTGAGAAAGGAACCCAATTTTCCCGCTGGGAAAAACACGGAGGGGGATGCTGATGGGTTTTTTTTGGGTGTTAAACTACAAAGGGGACAGGAAACTGATGAAATTTTAAATTTAAAATAATGCACACAAACAGGGAATTACTGGAGGCAAATTTGCACTCAGAAGAAGGGTTCAAGTGGGAAAAATCCAACATATAGGGAAAACCCGCCGGCCCCCCCGGCCCTTTGGGCCAAAACCCGAGCCGTAAGCCAAACAAAAAGCCCAGCAGTTTATGTCTCCCCTTTTGCTGCCTTAAAACGGGGAAACCGGAGCACTTGCGCATCCCCACCCTAGACCCTCCGACCAACCCGTACACAACAAAGGACACATGAAAATATTCCCATTAAAGGGGACTTAGCAGTACCCCAATAAGAAAGCCCCCAAGCATGCCTTTAGAGGGACTTCACTCAGGGTGAGTCACAGAGAAGCTCTCAGCTTTGGTGTCCCGGAAGATCCGAGTAGCTACAGTCACCAGCGGCCGTTGATTAGAAGCCACAGTAGAGAGAACGAAACACAGTCACTCCCCTCCGCTTCTTAAATAGAAAAGGGCAAAAAGTTTTTCCCCAACATAAGGAAAGTTTTGCTGCGTTTTTAAATACAAAGCACCTTTAAGCGGCACGCATCCTCATTGTGCACCTAGAGAAATCGGGAAAGATGGCGATGGAAACACCCTCAAAACGAAAGCCTGGCTCTTTTCATAACCTCCTCCTTTTAGAGAAAAGTAGTTGGGGGCGCAACAGATTTTATACCTCTCGGGCACAGGGGATCCTGGGTCTGAGGTCACAGTGCTCTGTAAGCTCGGACAATTTCAAATTGACTGTCCCTTTTGCTTTTGTTACTAAAAAAATTTTAAAAGTCTAGTTAAAAGTCAGAACCAGGTCCTGTGTCTTGACAGATTGTGGGAGCCATCTTAAACCCAAAAGTTTTTTCCGTCTATTTTCCCCTTTTTTTAAGATCATGTACTGATTATATAGGGATTTATGGGCTGCTGTTTGTTTGGCGACGAAACCCCGCATTTCAGCAAATTAAAAGTGCCCTGGAGTCCTGAAACATTTCAAGGTTTTGGACTCGATTTTTGGTTTGAAGAGAAATCAGACCTTTTTTACAAGAAGGTTTTCACGCCAGGGAAATTTTTTAGATCCCCCGCCACCTGTGATAACCTTTTTTGTAGGGAAAATTTTGATTGGAAGTTGCAGCTCTGGGTGGCCTTGTAGTGCTTTCAGTGCCACCTCTTTGGGGATCACAGGGGAGTAGGGGTGACCCTCCTTCTCTTCAGAAAATGTGTTTTTGAGCCATGACCGGGGGGAAATGAACCATGCAAATCCCCCCCCTTTGGTGCCAAACCATGGGTTTCGTTGGGGGGGGTGGGTTTTCCTTTTGGGGTTAAATTTTTTTTGAGGCAGAGGAGCAGGAAAGATGGGGACTCACCCCTAGAGTGTCCAAGGGGTCAGTTACTGACTCCATTGCAGCTGTTGCAAGATCGCAGCAAGCACGGGAGAGCCGATACCCACATGAGATAACTCAGGCTCCAGAGTAGCAGAGTGGATGCAGGGGTGCTTGCTGGCTGTGACCAGCACATGAGGGCTGTATCTGTCTCACCTTCCCACAAGTCATGGTCAGGCAGCTTGTGAGAGATAGAGGAGGGGGACTTTGGCTTGTCATGTCCTGCATGTTTTTCAGATGCCTCCTTTATGAATGGCGGCTTTCTAATGCTCCCCATGCCGGCATTTCCCCGCTAGGTTGGTGGGAGGAGAGGTTGTCTCAATTGGGATAGCTCCCTTACTCACTGCGCCCTTTGGTGTTTTCTCCTCTGGTCTCTGAGTCTCCAATGTTCCCCTCTGAATTGCAGATGCCGCTGAGTGCGGCACACTCCATGAGTACCGCTCCGACATCTCTCCAGCGTGCTTCAGAGATGGAGGCAGAGAAGAATGCAGCTCTTCACATGACTCCACTACTGCCACTCCGCTTCCCCTTATCTCCTCTCGCTTCCAGTGTGGACCGGTGACGTCAGGCACTTGCGCAGGTGATTCCTCCACCTTCCAGCTACTTACTGCTACTGCTTGTCTGGGCTGGGTAAGTCCCGCAGTTGCGGGGAAGATCAGCTCCGGTCCTGCGTCGGGGGAACGTGGCGCCTGCGCCAAGGAGATTCTGCTATAAGCCCCGCCCGCTGGGACATGTAGTTGGAAAATGGCATTTCAGGCTGCAGAAAGGTCAGAGATGCTTTAGCCTTCTTTTTATTCCTTTTGGGTCCCATTTTCAGATGCTTTTTTACCCACTTATACACATTTTCCTCCAGTCCAAGCATTCTCATTTTACTTACCAACCTTTTATGTGGTACATGCTTTAGAAAAATCTAAATATATCACATCCAATGCCTCGCCCCGATCCAGTTTTGAACTGACCTCCCATAGAAGCCGATGAGATCAATTTGTCAGGACTCATCCTTCATAAACCCATGCTGGGACGGAGTTATACATTTATTTTCAGTGAGATACTTCAGTATAGCATCTCTTAGAAAACCTGGTTGTTAGAAGTACCATTTTTTCCATAACTTTTCGCTGACGTTGGCATTGTCAGTGTCTTTGAAGAGAAATATAATATCAGTAACAGCAGTGTGTCTATTGCCTTTGTCTCATATTTATGTTATGATGGTCATGTATTTCTGCTGTTTATGTGCAATCGGGGAATAGTGATCCTCAGTTATCAACGGATTCATACATTTCCAGGAGGATTAACAGAGAGAGGCCATAGAGTTCTAATAAAGCTGTATTTCACAGAGACACAATTATGTGGTGAAATATGTATCATTAGTATTGGCAGGTCTTTTTTAACCCCTTTCCACCACAGTGATTTTTGTTTACGTCGCATTCTTTCTTTCCTCCCTACCTTCCTAGAGCCATAACGTTTAAATTCTTTTGTCTACATAGATTTATAAGTGCTTTTTTGTGTGGAACAAGATGTACTTTTTAATGGTAATATTGACTGTACCATATAACTTACTGGGAAACAAACAAAAAAAAAATGTGTTTAGTGGTACATGAGGAAGAACACAATTGTGCTATTTTTGTGTATTTCATTTTTATGGATTTCACTATTTGATAAAAATGATGCTAACTTTATTCTGCATGTCAGTACACATTTTGTGATACCAAATTTCACCAGAGTTTTCATTATGTTTCATCACTTTTAAAGAAAGAAATGTTTTTATCTTTTTAAAATTTGGATTTCAGTGCCATTTTCTGCAACCAAGAACTTTTTGTTTTTCCATCTATAGGTGCGCTCATTTTTCCTGTGCTGAAGTCTTCATTTCATTTTGGGACATATGCAACTTTTTGATATATGTTTATTCAAAAATGGGGGTGTGGTTGAACTTTTATTTATTGTTTTTTATTTTTAAAACTTTTTTTAACTTGCATTTTTAGACCCTCTAGGGTACTTGACCAATAGTTACACAATCGCCTGTACACTGATCTGCAATAGTAATATATTACAGAGCGGAGTACAGTAATGGCTCTCCTATGGAATAGTTATCAGCTATGCAGGCCTTAATTAGATCCCTGGCTACCATGACAACTAGTTGGCAGCCTGCGAACTTATCGCAAGGGTGGAGAGATTTGCCAATGGAATGCTGTGTACCACCGTTTCTTAATCCCTTACATACTGTTGAGACTGGAGTAATTTTCGCTGTAACTAACAGCTATTACCTGCCATGTATAGAGCAGGCTCTGCAAGTGAGCCCTCTCCATATCCTCTTATTTAGGGTACCTGTATGTAAAGTCTCAGCAGGGGGTTAATGCAGGCTCCATTGTAGCTAAAATATGGCTATAAAACATAATAGATCATTGTATTCTTCTTTTCTTTGCATTTTTACATGGCGTCTCATTTTGTTTTGAATCGAGGATCGTAGAAATTGCATGCCTTATGGCGAAAGTCAGAATTAGTCTGTCTATAGTAGTCTGGCGCTACTATATAAGTGTGAGAGTCCAGTGAGTAAATAATCAATTCGTCATGTAGGCCTTCAATATTGCGACCAAAAATGACAGGTCAACATACAGAACATAATACGCACCCACTACCGGGAGGCGGAGCCAACCAGACTCCCCACCCACCAGTGGACAATGAGTCTGGACATTGATTGACCTATAAGGTCCTGATACTCCAATAAGTTTCACAGGTGGGGGGGGGGGGAGAAGGAAAGGAAGAAGAAGGAAGGGAAGAGGAAATCCTCACCACCGAACCCCGGAGAGACACCAAACGTCATGCGAAGAGCTACAAAACGGGAGGATCCCTCCCAATGGAAGCTTCAATCGCCAAGGGCCCAATCAACTACGTCCGGAACCCCATATAGGAGTAAAGCGAAGAATCAAGGAAGGACTCCATCACCCCAAGAGGGCCCGAAATTCCCTGGAGGACTGATACTGGGTCCACGGCCTCCAAGTGTGCAGTACTTTAATCGCCTCCTCGGGGGAGTGGGCGATCATCTCCTCCATACAATAAGTAGAGGATACCTCCTCCACCCATTCAGCGATGGACGGGGGAACGGATTGACGCCAGCGACGGGGGATTACCGTCTTTGCCGCCTGTAGAAGATGTCTTATCAAAGATTTTTTATAGGAGGATTGCGAAAAAGGGGCCATAAATAAAAGAACCGCTTCTGGGCGGTCCGGGATGGAGACCTCGCAACAATCCGAGATAGCCTGAAGGACCCTTTTCCAAAAGGGCCGTAAGGCCTGGCAACCCCACCATATATGGGACATAGACCCCTCCTCCGGATTGCACCTCCAACAGGTATCAGGGACATTGGGATACCACTTATGAAGCAGAGTCGGCACTCTATACCACCTGGAGAGTATCTTAAAGCTTGTTTCCTGCGCTTTGCAGGCTATCACTGCTTTGTGAGTGAGATAAAAGCACTTTCTCCATTGTTCAACAGTAAAAGTCCTCCGAGGCTCTTTCTCCCATGCTTTACAGTAGTGAGGGGATCTTGACAAGAGGAGGAGATCAGCCACTGGTAGATCAAGGAGATTAAGTGCCTGGGAAGCGACGGAGCGACACAGAGTCTCTAAACTGCAAATACTTTATTGATGATGATAAAACAGCACTATGGCAACTAAACACCCATGGGAGGTACTGTAACAGATGCGTTTCGAGCGTATAGCTCAGTGAATCCTCGGAGGGGATCCGTTTCCCGGATATCCGTTAGCGTCCTGTCTTTTTCCACCTGGCTGGCGGTGAGCCCGGAGCAGCGGGCTGCTATGTGGATCCTCAGGAATTTGGTGGAAAGAAGTCCGTGGAGGTGAGCCTCTATTCTTCTAGTGTATTTGTAGTAACGAGGATAGCCAGGGTCAAAACCAAGAGATTCCGTGAGACAAAATAACTAACAAATGCTATATAATACCCAAGATAAGACAATGGAATGATTGGGAATGTTCCTTTAAATAAAAGTCAGAAAGAACTTTCTATATTGATGATAGGAACTTTCTTGGGTCTTGTACGTTATATACAATGCATCAAAAAAGGAGCCTCTCGTCCTGGCACATGTAAAGAGCAGTACAGAACATGTAGTACTGCAGTGAACTGTAGAGAGGTGCTGCTGGACTGCCAATCACTGCATGCACTTCACTAGTACAGATGTTTTACCAGTAAAATGTTCATAATAATTAGCTGGATTTTTCTTCAGTCACATGCTTATAACAGTAAAGTGGTCAGCACTCTGGTGGGTAGGAGGTGTCTATAGAATGGATCACAAGTCCACAGAAAGGTCAGCTTTTTATGTTACTGGGCTATAATGTTTGCCATGTTATCAGTCAGGATCAGTGCAAGATGAGGGATGCAATATATTATTACTCAACACAGTGTTTGAAGATACACCTACACTTCAAGGAAAAATGGAAATACAAAGAGGTTTGTGATGTGACTCACATGCAGTGAATATATACATAGGCATGTTAAGAACATATGTGGCATTTACTGTGACAAAGAAATCTGAGCAGTTGTACATCTTCATTGACTGTTATTTCACCTGCCCCAAAGGCAACATAACACCCACACTACAGTTGTGCAATCACTGAAAAACTTGAACTAATTTCCTTATAGCTTTTATTCCAATGCTTACAGTGGGGAAAATACACTGGCGATTTTGCAAGTTTTCCAGCTATAAATGATGGAGATGTATGATTTTTAAATAATTAATTAGCATTTTATTGCATGAAATAAGTGTTTGATCACCTATCAACCAGCAAGAATTCTGGCTCTCACAAACCTGTTAGCTTTTCTTTAAACTCTCCTACTCTGCACTTACTACCTGTAACTACCTGAACTCATTACCTGTATAAAAGACACTTGTTCGCACACTCAATCAATCACACTCCAACCTCTCCCCCATGGCCATGACCAAAGAACTGTCTTAGGACACCAGGGACAAAATTGTAGCCCTTCCTCAAAGCTGGGATGGGCTACAGAACAATAGGCAAACAGCTTGGTGAGAAGGCAACAACTGTTGGCACAAATATTAGAAAATGGAAGAAACACAAGATGACTGTCAGTCTTCCTCTGTCTCGGGCTCCATGCAAGATCTCGCCTCGTGGGGTAAAGATGATTCTGAGTAAGGTCACGAATTGGCCCAGAACTACACAGGAGGACCTGGTCAATGACCTCAATAAAGCTGGGACCACAGTCTCAAAGATTACCATTAGTAACGCAATACGCCGACATGGATTTAAATACGCAAGGTCCCCTGCTCGCACCAGCAAATGTCCATGCCCGTTTAAACTTTGCCAATGACGATCTGGATAATATAGAGGAAGCATGGTAGAAGGTCATGTGGTCAGATGAGACCAAAATAGAACCTTTTTGGTATCAACTTCACTCGCTGTCTTTGAAGGTAGAAGAAGGATGAGTACAACCCCAAGAACACCGTCCCAACTGTGAAGCATGAAGGTGGAAACATTATACTTTGGGGGGTGCAATTACACAAAGGGGGCAGGACGACTGAACTGTATTGAAGTGAGGACGGATGGGGCCGTGTATCACAAGATTTTGGCCAACAACCTCCTTCTCTCAGTAAGGGCATTGAAGATAGGTTGTGGCTGGGTCTTCCAGCAGAACAATGACCCAAAACACACAGCCAAGGCAGACCCAGAAATGGCTTCGTAAGAAGCATTTTAAAATCCCGGAGTTGCCTAGCTAGTCTCCAGACCTGAACCCAATCAAAAATATCTGGAGGGAGCTGAAACTCAATGTAGCCCTGCAAGAGCTCCAAAACCTGATAGATCTGGAGAAGATCTGTATAGAGAAGTGGACCAAAATCCCTGCTACAATGTGTGCAAACTTGGTCAAGAACTACAGGAAACATCTGACCTCTAATTACAAACAAAGGTTTCTGTACCAAATATTAAAGGGGTTGTCTCGCTACAAAGAATAGCTTTCAAATTGTAGGGAACACAAAATAAAGACATTTTCCAAATATATTGCATTGTTCCTCTGTTTTCCCTAAAGAGATACAAGTGAATTTATTACCTGCATGGCTATTTCAGTTCCCTCAGTAACTGACCTGTAAACAAATCTCCCCGGGCTGTTTGTTCAATGAGATAACAGAGAGTGAGTCATCACACAGGTCAGCAGTGTCAGTCAGTGTCCTGTGCTGCCAGACAGTAAAAAGCTTGATTTATCTCAAGTAAACAGCTCTGTAATTAGGGCTTTTGTTTTGGGGATCAGATAAGAAGTCCTGCAAGTAGTTTGAGAAGCTAATCTAATCTAATTAGCATCTGAAAGCACAAAGGAGCTCAGAGCTGTATGAGCTTATGCAAATTAGTCTGAACCAGGAAGTGACAGAGAATTTCTTTCATGCATTCTTTGAAACCCTGTGGGGAGACAACTCCTTTAAGTTCTGTTTTTCTATTGTATCAAATACTTATTTCATGCAATGAATGGCAGACTAATTATTTAACAATCATACAATTAATTTTCTAGATGTTATTTTAGATTCTGTCTCTCACAGCTGACGTGTACCTATGATAAAATTACAGACCTCTCTTCTCTTTGTAGGTGGGAAGACTTGCAATATTTCCAGTGTATCAAATACTTATTTTCCCTACTGTATATACACCCTTATACAGTATGATAGGTCACATGATATGATAATTTATAATATTTGTATTCTTCAAAACTTACCAGACCTCCATGAAAAAGACTGATGTTACAATCAATCCCAGTTTATGACTATTTTAAATAGATTGGATATTCGTACTCTGCTTTCTGTGCACTATTCATGGGTACGTAAGCAGTATCTTCGGGAACCTGTTTCCTAGGAAGCCCTGAGGGCAGGAACCTCAAATAAAAATATAAATCACTTAACTGTTATTTAGTGGCATATGGTTTTAAGTGCTAAGTAGCAATTATATGACAATCTTATGTGTGTTTCTGAAATAAGTATTATTTGGATGTTACATATGGTTATATTATGTGGACTGCTCTTCAAAACATTACAATAATAGTATCTAGGCTAAAAGCATAGGGAAATTATCTAAAATGGCTATTGGGGACTGTTATTTGCTTGTTGCCAATAGCCCCATTTTTTGTAAAATCAACCAAGGTGTTGATAACCGTTTTTGTCGTGAGAGGACTATTGATAGCAAAAAATGCCATAATAACATGCTTTGTTTTAACCCCTTAAGGACTGGTTAAAAATGTTTTACTTTATTTTTTTCCTCCCCACCTTGCAAGAGCCATAATTTTATTTCAATCTACATAGACAGATGAGGGCTTGTGTTTTTTGAATGTTTCCATTTACCATACCATATAATGTACTGGAGAACCGAAAAAAATTCTGTACTATGAAAAAAAGTACTTGCGCCATTTTTGCAGTGGTTTTGTTTTTATGGCATTCACTATTTGGTAAAAATGATGTGTTATCTGTATTTTGCAGGTCAGAATAATTTCAATGATAGCAAATATTTAGGGTTTTCAATAAGTTTTAGTACTTTAACGCCTTACTGACTTATGATGTATGAGTACATCATAGTGCCGGAAAGGGGCTTTGTAGTGGTATCGCAGCGCGGTCCCGCTACATAGCCGGTGGGTGTTAGCTACCAATTGCAGCTAACACTCACCAGTCACAGTGCGGGATGGTGTCAGCGCCATCCAGCACTGTTTAACCCCTTAGACGCTGCAGCATCTAAATCAATGAGAAACGGTGCTGCTCACCGTTCCTCACTTCGATTGGGGCGCCCACAGTGAAATCGCGGGGCCCAGATCGCTTAGCATGGCAGCTGGAAGCCTTGTTAAAGCTTCCATCGCTGACATTTTTCCTGTTTTACTGCTTCCTGCCCCAGGCAGGAAGTAGTGTAACCGCCATCTTTGTACACCCTAATGCATTGTATAACAATGTATTAGGCTGTATAAACGATCGTGCCGCCTAGTGGTGAAGCACACAGTAAATTTTTTTCACATTTTGCACCACTTAGAATTTTTTTGCCGTTTCCCAGTATATTCTGTGGTACGCTGAATGACACCATTAGAAAGTACATTTTGTCCTGCAAAATTAAAGCCCTCATATGTCTATTTAGATAAAAAAATAAAAAAGTTATGGCTCTGGGAAGACGGGAAGGGAAAAATGAACGTGAAAAAATAGGCCTCGGCATTAAGGGGTTAAAAAAAAAGAAAGAAATTCTCTATTTTTAATTTTGCCTTGCAGTCCCATTTTTCTATGACCAATAACGTTTTTCCACCTATAGGCCTTAAACGGATTTTGCCACTATCTCATTTCATACCTCCTGCATCCAGCTCTTCTTAGCTCATAAGAGGGCGTGTGTGATTTGTTTGAATTGCATATCATGTGACCCTGCAGGATGACATCACCATGCCTTTCCTCTCTTTAGTCAAAGAAACATCTGTTTATGTGTAGGACTGTAAGGAGCTACATTGTAGCTCAGCGGTAAAACTTTTGCCTCCAGGCATAAGGGTCCTCGGTTCAATTCCCTGAAGGAACCAAACCTGTGGATTTTATTTCTCTTTATCAATGCACATACCCGATTAAGGTTTCTTTTATTTATTTATTTGCACTGTTTTACTAATTACTAAGGAGTACAGAGGACAGGAGTAGAATGACAGCACCTGGGATTTGAACACTCAGTAGCTGCCTGAGAGGAGAAGTGATGTCTGAGCATGTGCGACCAGGACTGAGAAGCTCTCATCCCTGATCGTATCCCCTGGAGATGAGCTGTAAATAATGGATCACTAAAGGAGTAGCTAAGACAAAAACGGTGCAGAATTTTTAATAATGATGAATGGTGAAAATGTTTATTATTTAATTTACAAACTTCGCACGTCAATTTTACTTCATGGTAAAACCCTTTTAATGAGGGCTAATTTTGTGGGCTGAAGTGTACTACTTTATTGGTAATGGTACTACTTTGGACTCCATGTGATTTTTTTTTTATCACTCTTTATTCAAATGTTTTGAGCGCATGAAATGACCAAAAAACCCGACAATTTTGGGGTATGGAATTTTTTTTTCTTTCACAGTGTTCTGCTTATGGGATAAATTGTGTTGTATTTTATTAGATCATACTTATACAGATGCAGTGAGCCAATTTTGTGTGACTTTTTAATTTTTTGAATTAGTAAAATGGGGGTGTTTTGAACTTTTAATTTTTTACTTTTAAAACTTTTTTTACTTTCACATGCAGTCTCCCAAGGGTATTTAATTACCAGAAGACTTGATCACATGTACACCCTTCTGAGGCAGAAAGTAACAGGAGCACGAACATGGTGGCTATGGAAGCCTTTATTAGGCTTAAGGTGCCATGGCAACTGCTCGGCACCCCCTGAACTTGTCGCATTGAGAGTATATGAGGGAGGAACAGTGCACATTGCAGAAGCATTTAAAGAGTTAAACAACAGGGATCAGACCCAGCTCCACTGCTGTTAGCGGTGGGTGTCAGCTGTAGTTAGCAGCCGCCACCTGCAATGTATGTATTGCACTCATATGTCAGTAAGAGGTTAATGTTGTAGTTAGTTAACCCCTTACCGACATTTGACATATGAGTACGTCTTAGTGCTGGTAGGGGGCTTTGTAGCAGGATTGCTTGTGTGCCGTGGCAAAAATGTGAAAAATAGAATTTTTTTGGGGGCGGTACCAAAAAAATAATGAAAACCCTTATGTTTGGTATTGGCGATACATATTGTTGCGCAAAATTAAAAGTCCTCATATGTCTATGTAGATGAAAAAATAAAAAAGTTGTGGCTCTGCGAAGGCGAGGAGAGAAAAAACAAACGTGACAAAAAAAATTAGGCCTCGGCATTAAGGCTATGTTCACACGGCTTATTTCGGGGCGTATTTACGGACGTAATTATGTCCGCAAATACGTCCCGAAATACGTTTCAAATAATGAACAATTAGATTAGCATTGATTCCAATGTAAAATACGCCTCGTCGTTCACACGACGCGTATTTTCGCAACGTATTTGCGGGCGTAAATACGTCCGTAAATACGATCGTAAAATTAAGTCCTCTGTCACTTATTAAGGCGTATTTCGCAACGTAAATCCCCATAGTAAAGAATGGGGATTGTATTTACGACGCGAAATATGTTCCACACTTAGTGACACGTATTTGAAACATATTTCGGGACGTATTTGCAGACATAAATACGTCCGTAAATACGCCCCGAAATAAGCCGTGTGAACATAGCCTAAGGGGTTTAAGAGAATTTTCAGCAAATAAACACTGTTCAATGGTCCAGGCTGGGTAAAATATAAAAGAAGTGATACTTACAGGTGCTCCGACAGGTGCTGCTGCCACTCCATAGCTCCTCGGCGATCCACTCCTTTTGAATTCGGGGTTCTCATCCCAACACACAGGAGAGACTTGCGCTCCATTCACTAAAATGGAGTCTCTACTGTGTGACGGGATGAGAACCCAAAAGTCGAGTTTTTTTTTTTGTTTTTTTTACCCACCCTGCCCCATTGAACAACCATTCTTATTTACTGGACAGCCTTTGTTTTGTGCCCTGCATGTCCCATTTGCCTTATAGTGAATAGTATTCCGCTGACAATGTCCACATGCTAATATAGTTGAACTGAAGGGAAAACTACTTCTCATGTATTAAATGAGCTGTTAGAACAGTTGCCATAGAAGTAGCCTCACTGTGAGACTGAGTGGGCACAGAATAACACAAACAAGAGGGACTGATTACTGCTCCTAACGCTGCAGAAAATGCTGAAATAGACCCAATTCCTTGAATGGAAGGAATGTCTGATGTATTTTTATCTCCAGTTCAAAGTAATCATCTCTCAGAACTGCAGTGGTTCCAGATACTACCTTCTACTTTCTCAGTAGATCATCTTGAATCATTCTCTATATCAATAGAGGAGATCCAGAGAAACTACTAACTGTGCAATTTATTCAGAAACAATGAAATTATATGTTGCAGATACAGAACAATTGTGAACAAAATTGATCCAAGAATGCTCTTAGACTGCATTCACGCTGCATTTAGGCTGTATGTGCAGGTATAAATAGGAATGCCTACAGATAAGGTATGCTCGCACATACCGTGGTGGAGCTGTATAAGTCTATAAAACAGTCTTTTGCCGGACTGTTCACGTTATGCTTTATGTAATATCATGAAATAGAGCAAACATAGTCTAAAAGCACTGTTGCAGTATACACCAGGATAAATTATTTTAAGGGGTTGTCCACTTCCTCTATTTTAATGTCCAGAATGGAGCAGAGACTAAGAAAATAAATATTGCCGTTCCAGCAATGTGTCTGCTGTTTCTCTGCACCTTCCGTCTTCTGTAGTCTTCCGTCTTTGGCTGAATGGAACATTACCACTGCGCCTGTGATTTGCTGCAACAGTCACATGACACTGCCGGACATCATGGTTCAAAGCCTTGACTTTTATAAATGTTATATATAAAAGTTCAGAACATAGAAATGATTGTTGTGGGCATAAAGGATGTGATAATAGTTGTAATAGAGGGGTGGGCATACCATACAAGTGCACATAGTCCCTGGATTTCAGGGATACATACATAATGAAAAAACTACAGTGACCCTCAAGTTACGATGGGCTCAGGACACAATATTGTCAAAATACAATGGTCTTACCTGGGACATTGTGTGTTGAGTGTGGTTTTAACATACAATGTTTTAACAATACAGCGACTGATCCAACCAATTATCACGAACAGTTTAGTTCTAAAACCCTTGCATTAATGAAGTGCATGCAGTAATTTGGTGGATTAGTAGCTCCTCTCTGCAGTATCGGGCAGTGATACATGTCCTGTACTGCTCTTGTACCGGGATGAGCGGTTCCTTTGGGCAGCAGGTGAGGGCCCCATTGTCTTTTTTCTGACACATTCGGCCACATGTATGAATCCCGCCGGGTCGGGGCGCACCTTTGCACCAGTTTTCCGGCGGAATCTGCGCCTGATTTATGTCGGGGCCGGGGCGCGCTCATACATAGCAGTAAAGCCCCGCGCGCCTCGCCAGTGTTTTGGCGCAGTGGGGGGGCTGTGCCTAGATTCGGGGGGGAGGTAGTGCACTCATACAGCGGGGAAAAGTCCGCCGGCCGGCCAGTGGGGTTGGCGCAGTGCGGGGCCCGGGCGCAGAGGGGGGGCGCGCCTTGATTCGCCACGGAGGTAGCGCACTCATACTGCTGGAAAAGTTCCCTGCGCCTCGCCAGTTGTTGGGGACAGTGGGGGGGACATGGGGCATTTTGGCGGGACTTAGGCCCCTTTTGGGGACTGGGGCCCAAAAAAACAGTTCCGATGCGAGACGGGCGGGAAAACAGTGAGAAATCATTCCCATGTCGGTGCGAGTAATGAATCAAAAACCCCTTTAAAAGGGCGTCAACATTTCAGGAAAAGAGCTGAAACCTAAAAAATACATAAAACAAAAATCATTTTCCCAATACCCTAATTCAAAAATTTTTAGGATATTGGAAATTCCCGGGAAATCAGAAATTCAAATTCGAAAAGCTTTTGATGGTCGGCAAAAACCGGCCAATCAGAATAGGAGCGACATAAACCCTTTAAAAACCCTAGGGGGGAAGTTTAGACCAATCGAATCCACGGGGGGATAGTTCAAAAAAACAGTAAAAATGCTGAAAGAGTGTTTTAGACCACCCAGGCGTGGGTAACCCCAAACCCCAGGGTGGAATCTAAGTGGGCCCGGGTTTTCACCAGAGCCCGCCGCAAAGCGGGTGGGCTGCGGGGGAGTCCACCAGGTCACTACCACTGGGGGGCTTGCCTTCGGTGGCGACCAAGGGAACAAGGTACAGGATCGGCAGGGAGGGTCGTAGTGTGGGCAGGCAGGGGGTCAGAACAGGCGGCTTGGGTTTGTAGCGGGAGACAACAGAGGCAGGAAACGGCTCTGGTTCGTGGTCGGTAAACGTAGGGGAAGTCGGTACAGGTAAAAGGGAAAAAGGAACACTCTAGGCGCTTTCTCCAAGGGAACATCCCAAAGGTCGGCAGGGGGGCCCCGGGAAGGGGGCCGGGGCTTAATAGGAGCAGTGCCCCGGCAAAGACCCAAATTTCCGGGCACTGCCCCCTTTTAAATTCAAATGTCGGCCGGCGCGTGCCCTAGGGGCAGCCCCCACCGGGGACGGAGACAGACTGAGCAGGAGCGTGCCGGGTAAGTGAACGTGGCGGGGGGCGGGGGGAGGTGAGCGGACCCCCAACCCGACGTGCGGGACGGGGCTCCGCTTGGGGTCGGAGCGGGGCGCCTGCGACCCGGGGAAATAGTTGCAGGGGCGTCCGGGACCCATGAAAAATAAAACGAAAATTTTTGGCCCCAAGCAAAATGATATGTTTGGCATAAAGCAACCGCTCACACCCTAAACACACCATCCCCACTTTAAACATGGGATGGAATCAGGGGTTTGGGCCTTTTTTTTCTTAGCAGGGAAGGGAAGATCGTTAAAATTGGGGGGAAGTGGATGGAGCCAAAAACGGACAATTCTGGAAAAAAAAACCCTTTTGGGGAGTTACAAAAAAATCTGAACTGGGACGGAGATTTATCTTCCAAAGACAATACCAAACATAAAGCCAAAAATTTTAAAAAGAAGGGTTCACAAATAAACGTATCCAGGTGTAGAATGGCAAGTCAAAGCCGACCTGAACCCAAGGGAAAATTGTGGAAAGGCTTAAAATGATGTTCACAAACCCCCTTCCACCCAAACCTCCTGGCTTGAGCTGTTTTCCAAGGAAGAAGGGCAAGAATTTCGTCTTGATGTGCAAAACGATAGAGACATCCCCCAAAGAAACTTGCACTGTAATGCAGCAAAAGGTGGGCTACAAAATTAACTTAAGGGAGCCGAATAATTTTGCCCCCCCCACTTTCAGTTTTTTATTGTTTACAAAATTTTTAAAATATCCAAAAATTTCTTTCCATTCACATTTGGGTTTGAAAAGTTAAAGGGGGCCGAATACTTTTGCAAAGCACTGTATGTGCTTAATTTTCTTTAATCTTTAATTTTTTTACAATGGTTTCAATATACAATGGTTGTCCCGGTGTAACAGGCCGGAGTATACCCACAGTCCAGAATATACCTGCCGTTAAAGTGGCCTAGGCTATTTTATCCCTGGGTAGTTAAGGCTGGGCCAATTTTATCCCCTTGATTAACTCAGGGCACTTTATTGGTCCCCTTCCAACTGCTTGTTAACATTTAAATTTTTCTAATCAGCCAATCACGGGCGGAAAACAGTGCTTTTTGGCTGTGACTGGTCAAGACAATCCCTGCATTTAAAACCGGCATCGTAGGGGAAAAAAGGGTATTTGAGTGCCTTTGAACGTGCAGGGTTTTTGGTCCAGAAGGGGTGTTGAGTATTTCAAAAACTGCGATTCCCGGGGATTTTCACGCACAACCATCTCTAGGGTTTACAGAAAAATGGTCCGAAAAAGAAAAAACATCCAGTGAGCGGCATCCTTGGGCGGAAAATGCCTTGTTGAGCCAGAGATAAAAGGGAAAAGGGGCAGACTGGTTCGAGTGATGAAAGGCAACAGTGACTCAATAGCCACCCGTTACAACCAAGGTAGGCAGGGGAGACTCTGACGCACGTACGGCGACTTTGAGGCAGATGGGCACAGCAGAGAAGACCACCCCGGGTCCCACTCCTTTCAGTAAGAACGGAAACTGAGGCTCCCATTCCCCAAGCTCATCGAAATTGGACATTAGAAGTTGGAAAAACGTTCCCTGGTCTATAGTCTGGGATTTCTGCGCACATTGGGGTGTAGGGTCAGAATTTGGCGTCAAAAAACTGAAAGATGGATCCTTTCCTGCCTTGTTTCAACGTTCAGGCTGGTGGGGTGGGGTCTGGGGGGGGGAATATTTTCTTGGCCCCTTTTTTTGGGCCCCTTGGTACAATTGAATCGTTGCAAACCGGGGTTGAATTATCCACGAAAAATTTGAGGCAGTTTGAAGGCAAAAGGGGGCCCAACCGTTACTAGCATGGTGTACCTAATAAAAAGGGGCCCCGGGAGTGTATATTGGCATGTGTCAATTCATGTGATAAACAGAAGTATTACTTAATTTTTAACATTTTATTGTGGATTCAGCTTTGTCTAGTAAGTTAAGTGAAAAAATAACGGGCTTAACCCTTTAACCGATCCTAACGTTCATGAACATTAATGCATCATGACGTTCATGAACGTGACGGCGATCGTGCGGGCAGAGGAGATTGACAGCCGGGCTCCTGTAGTTGGTCGGAGTTTGGGGAAAAACTCCCTTCCGGCTTTAATCCCTTTAAAAGAAAAAGAGGCAGTTTAGGAATGTGACAGAGGGAAAACGCTTTGTCCTCCATTGTAACTTCAGCAGCAAGTTTGCGGGGTTCTGGTGGTTGTCATGGCAACTGGGGGTGAGACAATGACCTCCAGGTTGTATGTGACATCATCCTGCCAGGCTCTGCCTGGGGGTAGAGTCTGCCAGGATGATTGAGAGTTGGCATAATACACTGCAGCATAGAAATGCTGCAATGTAGTATACCTGTGTTACATCAGCAATCTAAAAATATAAAAAAATAAATATATGAAAAGTAAAAATAGAAATAAAAAATATAGTAAAACACGCACACCGGCCTTTACCCATTACAAATACCAATCACCCCAAAAAAGAACAGAAATAAAAAGTATACAAATTTGGTATCACCATGTGCGTAACGACCTAACCCATAAATCTTCACTTTATTTTTTAACTATAAAAAAGCGGGTAAAATTTTTTTTTTTTTTAAAAAAAATGGGAGAAATTGCGATTTTTGTTTATCTGCTGCACTAAAAAGGAATAAAGAGAGATCAAAAAGTCATATAAATGCCAAAGTGGTACCAATGCATATTATCCCGCAAATAAAAAGCCCTTACAAAGTTTGTATATAGAAAAAAAAAAAAGTTATGGCAATCACAAGAGAGCAATACATCATTATTGTTTTATACAATAAGCACTTTTTTTTAAAATAAAACTGCTAAAAAAAAAACCAATATAAATTGTGTATTGCCACAGTCATATCTTCCAGCAGAGTAAAACTAACTTGTCATGTGTACTGCCCGCTGTAAAAAATAAAAATAAAAAACACTACCAGGATTGCCATATTTTATTTATCCTGCCTCCCAAAAACAGATTCAAAGGCGATCAAAAAGTCATATGTGTCCAAAAAATATCAATAAAAACATCAGTTCAACCCGGGAAAAACCCCCCGCTTGTACCAAAAAAAAAAAAATTATGGCTTTGGGACAGGCGATGCAAAAACATGTTTTCTTTCCTAAATAAAAGTGTTTTTTTTGTTTAAAAGCAGTAAAATATAAAAAATACAAATTGGGCAGCGCTGTAATCGTACTGACCTAAGTAAAGTGAACATGTTATTTATACCGCAGGATAACTGCTGTAAAAAGTAAAAATAAAAAACACTACGGATTGCTGTATTTTGTTAATTCTGCCTCTCAAAAACCATGATAAAAAGCGATCAAAGCGTCATATGAAACCCATACCAATGAAAATGTCAGCTCATTCCGCAAAAAAACAAGCCCCAAATCAGCTTCATATACAGAAAAATAAAAAAGTTATGGCTGTCAGAATAGAACGATATAAAAATTCAATTTTTTTTACAAACGCATTACTATTGTGTAAAAGTAATAAAACATACAAAAACTATATAAAATTTATATCATTGTAATTGTACCAACTTGCATAGTAAAGTTAGCATCTCATTTTTACAGCACGGCAAACACTGTAAAAATTAACCCCAAAAAACAAAGGCAGAACTGCAGGTGTTTTTTTTTATTTTCACAGCCCTAAGCTTAAATGAGGTTCCTGAAGATTGTTGAATCCAAAATGGGGTGACTTCTGGAAGGTTTCTTCTGTTTTGGTACTTTGGGGTTTTTGTATGCGACAAGGCACCCACCAAAATCTGTGTTCGAAAAGCCAAATAGAGCTCCCTCCCTTGTATGAACTGCAATGCGCCCAAACAGCAGTTTATACCCATATATATGATATGACTGAACTTGGAAGAAATTTCGTAACAATTTTGGGGAGCTTTTTATTCCAGGATTCCTTGTAAATATGAAACATTTTTAGCTACAACTGCATTTTATTGGAAAAAATTTAATTTGTTATTTTCTCAGCCTAACGCTGAAAAAAATGTGACTACCACCTGTGGGGTCGATATACTCACTACACTTCTGGATATATTGAGACAAACTTTTTAAATGCTGTTTTGAATACCTTGAGGGGTGCAGTTTCTTAGATGGAGTCATTTTTGGGTTGTATAACTTACAGGCCACTTAACCCCTTTCCACCAGAGCCAGTTTTGGTCTCTTTGACAGAGCCCCATTTTTTAAATCTGCCATGTGTCACTTTACGGGAGAATAACTTTTTGACACTTTAACCTATCCATATGATTCAGAGATTGTTTACTCGTGACACATTGTGCTTTAAGATAGTAAGAAATTTTGGTCCAAAAAGTCCTTGTTTATTTGTGAAAAATGTCAAAGTATCGTGAAAAATTTGAAAAGTTTACCATTTTCAAACTTCAAAAATTTCTGCGTGTAAGACATAATGTTATTCAACTCAAAATTGTTTATAACTAGCATATACCATATGACTACTGTTGTTTGGCATAATTTCTTTTAATGTCTTTTTTTTTTTACGACATTAGGGAGCTTAGAAATTTAGTAGCAATTTTCAAATTTTCAAAAAAAATTGCAATATATGTTTTTTTAGGGACCAGTCCAGCTCTGATGTAACTTTGATTGGCCTGTATGTTAGGTACCCCCATGAAGGACTTCATCTAAGAAACCACACCCCTTAAAGTATTCAAAACAGCATGTTTCACAGGCATTTAAA